>APFE031164046.1:221097-363977 GCA_000404065.3 Pinus taeda
GGGTGGGGTCCTGGTGTATATCCTCTTCTTTTGATGTTTCTTGATCCTTTTCTTCCTCCTCTTCATATTCTATGTAAAATAATTTCTTCTCAGCACACTTATGACCTTTAGTGCATTTCCTATCACAATTGTAACAAAGCCCTTTTTCTCTTTTTTCTTCCAATTGTTGTGGTGTAACCCTTGTAGGTTGTGGAAGGCTAGGAGAAACAACACTTCCATCTTTATAGTTGTGAGGGGTCGACTTCCTTGTTGCCATAATTTTACTTTCCAATATGTAACAAAACCCTTTTACTATTTCCAATTGTTGTGGTGTTGCTCTAAAGAAGGTGTTGCTCTTTGTATCCTCATAATGTGCTATCATTTCCTCCGTGAAAATTGACCACGTAACAAGTTTTTTACGAGAACAAATCCCTTTATACCATAAAAATTGATCCGGTTCTAAATATGAAGATGCAATACATACATTTTGTAACAGTTGTACACCATGTAGATCAAAATATTTCTCCATCTGACGTATCCAATTTACCGGATCCTTGCCATCAAACTTCCTCATCTTGCTTTTTCTTGATTTTAGGAGCTTGATCTTGAAATGACTGTAACTCTGTACTCTCAGATCTTTAAGTTCTGAAACTACGATCTATATTAGTCCTTTGTGTCGTCTTTCTAATGCCACTAGTCTAACCCCAATTAGATTCTCCAATGAAGAGTTATGCCAAATCTCCCACAGTGACCTGATTATAGACTAATTCAGTAGAGCGAACTTGTACGATGTGCCACGTGTCCCTGTTTTGACCTGTGGCTCTGAAAAATATATACAAGAAACTACAGTCTGTCCTCTTTGTTTACCTTCTTACGAAATTTCAATCTGATGCTCAAAGAGAAAGTTATGACGATTTTCCCTAGGTCGCCTGTTTTGAATGTAATTTAGGATTCTGCAAAAGGACCAACTTCCTCAGTTCATATCTCCGAACATATAGCACCAAAAATTCTGAAATTTGGACCCGAGATTTAGCGTGATGTCTTCTCAAATGGGTTTTTATTTTTACTTCTGAAATGTCGTATAAAAAAAGTTATTGCGAAAATGCCACGATGACCTGTTTGGAGCAGTGAAACCCTAGAATCCAAAGCTCTGATACCAAATGTTATGAAACCAGCTCAAGAAAAGATAGAAAAGATAGATCAACACCTTAGAATTCAGCCTCTTCGAGGGGGCAACCTCCTTTACATTACATAATGAACAATTCTTGGGATGATTCAAATGAAAAGACCTCCTCTCTATATATAGGAGTCTAAGGGGTCATAACATAATCAGAGCCTACATAACAATAATAATGTAAGGGCAAAAATAATAACAATAGTGGGCTTCTATGGGGCACAATAATAACAATATGGGCACTACATGGGTACATCAATATAATAAGTGGGTTGTACTAATAACAATAAGGGGTTACACTAGTAGTATAGGGGACTAACATTGTTCCAAGGAGATCTTGGGTGACTTTTGCTCACCTTGACATCTAGGGATGTGCATAAGTAACTGCTTGAGCTACAAATATAAATAGATAGTCTCCATAAAAAGAATATTGTTGAAATTCGAGTGGAAACTAGAATTTATGATCGTGATAATTACTTGTTACTAATATGTATGTTTCCTTTTAGTATTTACTTTATCAATTATGTCATTCAACAATTATACATTAAAAAATAAAAAAATAAATAAAATAAAATAAAAAATAAATAAATAGATAGTGATCAAAGAGACAAGAGACAACAAGGATTAGGCGAGTGGTTAGGACAAAACCCACAGGGGGAAAACCCAACAATCTTATTTCCTTAGAGAGCCAATCCAACAAGAGATATCAAAGTCAAGTTACGAACAAACTAACCAACTTCACCAAGTGTCAAAGTCAGGCCTTCTCAAACTAATTGTAATCACAGAGATGACATAAAATATGTAGCTCCCTTCTTCATAAAGATGTATTAGAATTCTCAACCCTCTATCATAATTGCAACTTACACAAGTTCGGATCTTTGCCACCGGATAGTAACCAAGAGTTTGGACCTCTTGCACAAGATAAAGTTAAGATCACTGCCACATAATAGTAACAACATATTTTAGACCTCTTGCACAAGATAGTAACCACAAAGTTTAGACCTTTGTCACATATACAAGCTTTAGACTTCGGCCATCTTACTCAGGGCACATGCCACAAAATTTAGACTTTTGTCATAGATATGAATTACAAACTTCAGCCTCCACCTCAGGGTACAAATCACAAAGAAATTTATCTTTCTTTTAGCATTGATTGATCGTAGAGATAAGCTGTTCTTTTAGGCTTTGATCTACCTTTTATCTTCCTTTGTATGCCCATAAAGTATCTTGATTATGTGCTCAAATGAGTTCATATTGAGGAGGACGAAAATATATCTAGATATAGCCAATCATAAGGTCAAATGTGTGTTAATTCTAGTTGTACCGACTTGTAGGAGCGAGAGGGTCGACTTGAACACTTAGGAGCCAAAATTCAATATTCAAAAATTTAAATTTTGTTCTTTTGATAAATGCAAGTACATCAATATGAAGATTGGCCATAGCTACAGATCCAACACTCCCTCTTAGTTAGGGAGGTATTCATAATGACTATCAAGATGATCTCGAGTTTACAAGTTGTCTAAGGAAAGATCAAGATTAAGATAAGCATCATCATCATAATCACCAACATCAACATAGTCATGTTTCACCATCAAACAACTATAGACATAGTCTAGGTGAAACACCATAGGCCTTATCAAAGATAAGAAAGCTTTCTCTAAAAAGAGTTCATAGCATGATGTTGGAAGGCTGCAACCTCTAGGGCCATTCTCCCTAATCCAGGTCAAAATGACACAAGGACTACAACCCCAATCCAAGTCAAAGTGACATGCAAACTACAACCCTATCCAGGTTAGAGTGACACAAAGACTACAACCCTAATCAGGTCACACTGTAATGACATAAGAAAATGTTTGTCCATCGAACCATTCTTCCTAATTCAGGTCAAAGTGACACAGGGACTACAACCCCAATCAAGTAAATATTCAATGACACATGAAGAATGTCAATCCCCCAGACCATTCTTCCTAATTAGGCTTATGTACTCAACATAGGGATAACCTCCCTAATCAAGTCAAAGTACATGACACATGAAGAATGTTAGTCCATGAAGCTATTTAATCTTTCAAACCATTCTCCCTAATTTCGGTCAATGTATTCAACACGGGGATAACCTCCCTAATTTTGGTCAAAGTAAATGACAAAGGGAGAAACCGTTTCTATGATACAATCATCACTCCTCAAACAAAGAGGCATCTCAAGCTTGTCCAAGAAGTACACAAACTTCTCTTCAGAAGGAGGCTTCGTTAGCATATTTGTTATCTGCTCATCAATGGAGATATATCCAAGCTTCACTGCTCACCATGTCTTTCATCATGGTCGTCACCTGCACTTGATGCTTCTCAACTAGCTAATTTAGTTATAATATACATTTAATTTACTTATGTAAGAAACTATAACAAAATCCCAAACAAAAGCAACTGACAATCCATCATCTAGGAAACTGAGGTCAAATTTCTCTCAGGCTATAATAGGGATTTCTGACTGCTCCCTCTGACACATGAGTCCTTTAGATTTTGTCAAAGATAGATCATATATAGGATCATCCTTAATCCATTCAACCAAGCCCAAAAGTCTTCTTTAATTACGAGGCTTCTTTTCAAGCCCTTCAAAGATCTCAGGCAACCCTTACAATTGAGGCAAACACTCCCTCTTGCTGAGAGAACCTTCTCAAATCTTGCCTCCATGCTGCCACATGTTACATGCTTGGATCTTGACTTTTCTTTGGCATACTTCAAACAACCTGCTCCCTTTGAATTAGGGTTTTATCTAGTACAATATCCTTAAAGTGTAAATTCTAGAAAATTTTCTTGCTTTGCTTCGTTCTTTCAATTCCTTCCTTCATTTTCAAAGCCGAAGCTTCTACTATGTACTTGCAATCTTCACATGAGGCCATGGAAGAACAATTACAACCAAGAAAATAATTCAAAGACAATAGACTAAATAACAATAATAAATCAAACAAGAAAGATATAAAATACCTATTATTTAAGAAGAATTTCAACTCCCTCTTAATCTTTATACTTCTTGCATTCACCTACAACTTTGTACATGCCATTATTTAGATGTCATTCCTTCCTTTCAAAAGCTAGGGTTTCTTCTTTCAACAGAAATGTCTAAACCTAGGGTTTTGTCCATGAACCCTAGGCTTTCTTCTCCAAGCTCTTTACACTAGCTAGGGTTTTCAAACCATAAATCAATGTCTAGCTAGGGTTTTTAACTTCAAACCCTAGATCTTCATAATCCTTTGTGAATCCTTCTAGGGTTTACAAACTCTGCCTATCGCAATATTCATTTTATGCCTTTTGTAAGGTTCATCAAAATTTGCAAATTCTCTTCTCCATATCCAAATTTCCAAATAGAGTCTTCAAGCTATTATGAGGCTATCAATCTCTTAGCAATAATCTCTTTTACTGACAACTCTTCAATGCAAGATTGGATCCAAATGTACCCTATTACTACAACACGCTTCTAGTTATCAAATAGTATACATCATACTTATAATCTTTTTCAAGAAACTATAAATCATCCTCATTTCATCTATCTTATCATCAACAAATGCATTTTTCATTGCAATTTTTTTGGCAGGATAGTATTTTTCTCCATGCATAGTGATTGTGACATTGTTTTAAGGCATTAGTAGTAATATTAACATCCTTAAGATCCTTTTTATCACCCAAATCCTCTTGGCATCATATATCACAAACATAATTCAAGACGAGTGGACTAAGAGAATATACATACTTAAAAAATCTCAACCAAGAGATATCATCTTAGCATAGAATCATAGGAATGATCACAAGTTCTGAAACATGTTTTTTCATACAAGTTTGAGCAATTCAAACATAGTAGGTTAAATAGTATAGAAGATCTTTGATAAAATAACGAGTTCATTTTATGCTCACCTTAGCTTAGGGAAATAGAACTTTAGAGCACAAACCAATGAAAATATTACTTCATTCAACATATATGGGATTCAAATGATGTTTAGGATTTCTAGATTCCTTTTACACTGATCGTTGCTCAGCTTTGGCTAGATATTAAGGTCCCTTTCTGGATCTGAAGCCTTTCGTCCTTCTTGTATATTAGATATGAGATTTGACTTGTTCTTTCATAATTTTGGACTTCAGATTGAGGCATTACGAGTCACCTCATATTCCTACAACCAAATATCAGATATTTCATTCTAAACAACACTTAGACCATTCAAATTTATAACATGCCTCATGTGGCCTACAAATCCTTAAGGCTTCTGCAATACACTGAGGTTTATTTCAGCCTATGTCACTAGTCCTAAGGTTTGAATAGAGGGGTGAAGCTTGAACTAAGGGTTTGAGATAGGATTTTGGTCCTCTTCCATTAATCAAGAACATAGACCAAACATTCAAACTTGGCATATTGAAGTATAAAGTTCCTTCAAACAAGAAAGGCAGCTCTTGGCCCTTCTTTTATGAGATTCATAAACTAGGGTATCTAGAGTTAGTTGATAAATTAAACCCTAGATGATGATTTGAGCCATAGAAGACTTTTGCTTCAAGGGTTTCTCTTTCATCATAACTCTGATACCATGTTGAAATTCGAGTGGAAACTAGAATTTCTGATCATGATAATTACTTGTGACTGATATGTATGTTTCCTTTTAGTATTTACTTTATCAGTTATGTCATCAAACAATTAAACATTCAAAATGATAAAGAAAGTTGAGATCAAAGAGACAAGAGACACCAGGGATTATACCAGTGGCCAGAAAAACCCACAAGGGTAAACCCAACATTCTTATTTCCTTAGAGAACAAATCTAACAAGAGATATCAAAGTCAAGTTATGGAAAAACTAACTAGCTTCACCAAGTGTCCAAGTCAACCCGTCTCAAACTAATTTTAATCACATAGATGACATAAAAAGATGTAGCTCCCTTCTTCACCAAGATGTATCATAATTCTCAACTCTCTTTCACAATTGCAACTTACAAAAGTTCGGATCTCTGTCACAAGATAGTAACCATAGAGTTTGGACCTCTTGCATAGGTAGAGTTCAAATCACTGCCACAAAATAGTAACCACATATTTCAAATCTCTTGCACAAGATAGTAACCATAGAGTTTGGACCTTTGTCACAGATACAAGCTTCAAACTTCAACCATCTTGCTAAGGTCACATGCCACATAATTCAGACTTATGTCACAAAAATGAATTATAGACTTCAACCTCCACCTTAGGGTATGAAATACAAAGAATCTTGTCTTTCTTTGAACAATGATTGATCGCAGAGATAAGTTGTTCTTTCATGCTTCGATCTGCTTCTTTTCTTCCTTTGTATGCCCAAAAAGTATCTTGATTATGTGCTCAAACGAGTGCATGTTGAGGAGGACGAAAATACCTCTTTGTATAGCTAGTCACAAGGTTGAATGGGTGCCAATTCTAGTTGACCCAACTTGTAGGAGAGAGAGGATCGACTTGAAAACTTGGGAGCCAAAAATCAATACTCAAAAATTTAAATTTTGTTCTTTTGATAAATGCAAGTACATCAATATGAAGATTGACGATAACTGCAAATCCAACAAATACAACATGAAACCAACACTAACAATTAAATAAGTTATGAAAGTGGGTAAATTTATGCCTTACTTTAAGGATAAGGCAAGTTAAAAGGAAATAGTGATAATCCTCAACCTCCCTTATATCACAAAATTTAAAAATCCAATGTTATATTACATTAAATCTTACCAACAACCTTTTCATAAAGAGTAATCACAATAGTATGCAACTTAGGAGAGATCTCCACTTCTTCTAATCTTTTCACGACATGCATCTAGGCACATTCTTAAAAGCTTTTCTAAAATCAATAAAAGAATGTAGGAAACCTCCTTTTTATAGTCATATCAATGGTAATTTTGAGGGTAGAAATGTGATAATATGAACAATACTTGCACTTTATCCCTTTTTCCTCTCATCATTGTCCTCAAGCCACTGGCTAATTTTTATTTCAAGAATCAAGCTAATTATTTTTTTCCCAAAGAGGGCTAATTATGATAGTTCAATAATTAAACGGGTCATCCTATTTATTGGATTTGGATTTAGGGTCAATTAAACTTTCCATCCATTTGTGAAGACTTACTTAATAGCTCAATTGAAAAGATGCTTAACGTGAAGCACTAAGATAATACTCTTATGCTTTCATATCTCAATTTAATGTCCTTCGATGTCTTTAGCTTTGCCATTAACAAGACTCCTGACATTATAGATTGTATCATCAATTAGGAAAAAAATGATGAGGTGACGAGTGACTTTTATGTCCTTTGAACCTCGAGGAAAAACATAGAGCCTGTTAAGGCAAGAGTTCTAGTCATCTATGTCAATGTCACCTATTATTTTAAACTTTTGTAAGAATGATGCTAACCCGTGATATTTTAAGATCTCTTTTACATAATTCTATAGGTTTCTATTGATTCTTGGTGAAATACAAACATTTTTTTTTCTTTTTTATTAAATGTTTATAATATTTGATCTTGCTTGCTCTATGAATTTCACCACATGCACTTATAATATATCTTCATGAAATTTTACATTTTAGGCCACACTAAGGGTTTGAAATATGTTATTTTCCTCTTATATGAAAGTTTCAAGAATATTTTTCTAAGCGCAAAGAAAAATTCAAAATGATTTTTCATATAAATTCTTAATTGGGTCATTTTTATTATCACAAGCAAAAATTCTCGTAAATCCATGAGAAAATGGGAGGCTTTTCTATTGTACTATATAAGTTTCCTTGAGTGCCATGTATATAATTAAAGCTACCATGACAACATGATGGTTAAACAATATCTCATTACCCTCTTTTATTTCAACATTATCAATTTTATTCAGCAAAGGCTATCCTTCTTGTGAATACAAGTCATAATGTGAGAGTTAATGAAATGATCCACCCCTTTACAAATGATTAGGTCATGGTAGGAGGTCATCTCAAAACCCTCATTTTTGGTGCAATATGAATTCATTTCAATATTTTCAAAGCTTCTTTTATATTTAAGGGCTAGGTTATCATCCTCTTCTAATTATAAAGGGTTGAAATCCAAATTACAACAAGAATATTATATTGAATCTTTTTCAGAAGAAAAAATCAAGATTTACTATATTGAGGTAATATAATGCAGATACATATGGCAAATACATATGGGCAGTTACATAAAAAGATTCAAAACAGGCTAGATTGAAGGTGGGAAGAAACCCGTCCCCATAGATCCCATTGTTCAGCATCGTTCCTTGAACTTTCATAATAAACAATATATCCACAAAAATCCATTGCATGGCCAGACCCCCATAAGAGACAAAAATTGGGAACATTATATTGAATCTTGCTAATTCTAACATGTATATCTCCTAGAAGAAGAATACATCGTAGTCTATTTGTTCTATGTTTTGGAGGGTTTTTTGACATATTTTTCGATCTTCTAAAATCTGTCAAGGATTTCTTGGAATTGTAAGTTCGAATTGTAAACTCTTCACAATCCGAGCGCCCTGGGGTTTTTCAATGTGGTGAAACCATATATGCAATCAAAAACCCATTTTAAACATCAAAAAATTAGATTTGTCAAAAAAAATATCACCAAATTCCGATCAAAAACTCCAAAATGTAGCATGTTTAGACAATGCTGAAGAATATAACCTTTAGATTTTATAGCAGTAGCATCATTCTCTATGTTAATAAATAATGGCCATGTATGAGATTAAGGTTTTTGTAAAAGGTGAAGTTGAAAGGGGTAAATCAATAAATAACAAAGAAAATTGCATCATATATTCATAAGTGATATTGATCTACATGTATTAGTTATAGAAATCACTTTTATACACTTTAATATTCAAATTAAGCTCTTTCTTGATATAACAACAAATACCCCCATTTTCTTATGCAATGACCTTTTTATCCAAATTAAAAAAAGGGAATATAAATATAAATCAAAATATTCTTTAAAAGTTAAATATGATTGGGATAAGATTATGTTATGATCCATCTTCCAAGTTTCTTATGCATTGACTTTTTTACCCAAATTAAAAAAAGAGAATATAAATATAAATCAAGGATTTAATATTCTTTAAAAGGTAAATATGATTTGGATAAGATTATGTTATGATCCATCTTCCAAGAGAATGGTCAAACAATTTCATATTGGATTCTAAGTTGTCTTAACTTTCATTTATTACTTTTGACTTTATCCTTTATTATTGCTCCCTTATTTCTTGTTATGGCCCATTTTCCTAGTTTGCATCTTTGACTATTTTAACTTCATTTTCAATTTGACATATTTTTATTTTTCAAAGAAAACCTTGTATAGAAACTCAAAAAAAACTTTCCCATATTAATGGATGGCATATCTAGTTAACTAATTAACATATACTAAAAAAATTGTATAAAAACTCAAAAAAAAACTCTCACATTCATGGATGACATATCTAATTAACTAATTAACATATACTAAACCATTAGTGTAAGAATACTCAAAATACATACTTGTGGAAACAAAATCAACCAAATACTTAATAGATTTACAATAACTTTTATATATCAATTCAAATTAATTTTATAAATAAAATCATCCTATATATATATAATGTTTAAATCAATATCTATTGATTGTAGATGAAACACCTTTTATATTTAAAATTTAAAATCCAATTTGTTTTTAAATATATTATACTTAGTAAAACTCCACTTTACCATTTTTTCATCAACCTAAACTATATAGGATAAGGACTAGATTTCATTTGTTTTGTTTGTATTTGAAGAGTCTGTCATTTCCTCCATGATTAGTTTAGTTTGATGTCAATGTTTGACTTAGAGATTTGTTGGCAATAAATCATCTCCCTAATTGTTTGGGTCAACATTAGTGACATTGCTAAAGTTATAAGACCGTTAACATGATTGCCCTTAACATAATTGCCCTTTGTTTGGATGTACTTTGAAGATAAATGATGTATGTTTTGGTAAAAGGAAACATACTTAGCAGCAATCTTGATATCCTTGATAGCTCTTCAAGAATGGTCTCAACGCTAGTACACATCCAATTCTTATGAAGTAAAGCAGTTCATAACTTTTAAAAAATCAATAAAATATTTACATATGGAAAAATATTAACGTTGGTTTAACTTTCTTAAAATTGATATAAATATTTGACAACTTAAAGTTCCGAGGAATTAAAATTGCCTTTTATATTTAAATGAAAAAGACAGCATATTAACTAAAGTTAATAGGTAAAGGCACAATTTTGGATTATTAGTTGAGTTGTCCGGTATTTAAATTTTCAAAACATCGTTTGTTTAATTTTTTAAATTGATATAAATATTTTACACTTTAAAGTTTTTCGATTTAAAATTGTTTTTTAAATTTTAAATGAAAAATATATATATATATATTATATATATATATATATTTTGAAAACCTAATAAGATGGTTATTATATGTATATGTATAATGAAGCAATTTGTATGTTAGTTGAGTTGTTAGGTATTTAAATTTTTATGTGTTATATTTTTGAGATTAAATAATTTAATTATGTAATAATAATTTTTTTAATTGAAATTTGATGGTTTAAAAAAATTTAAAATTTATATTGATTGTAATTTTTGATTTGTTTTTCAAGTATAAAGGTAAAGGTGAAGAGGGGAAATAATTAGCAAAATATATTATATTATTTAATTTTTATTATATGAATATATGTTTTACTTAACATTTTTCATCCATTCTCAGTGTAAACTTTATATGTGGGAAATATGTGTAAAATATTCTCCTCTACTCTCACTTTATGTTTTACTGAATATTTCCCTCCACCCCCACCCTTACTCTCAACATCTAGTTTGGTGTAGAATGTGGCAAAACCCTTAGGAACAAAGTTCCAACATGCATGGAACTTGGATAATTTTGGAATTTGACTGACTTTAAAATTGATTGGATTCAACTTGGAAGGTTCCTGAAAATGAGGTCTGTTTACTACTAAATTACCTTACTTTGTCTTGAGATTGATTGCCCAAGGCAGTTACTACTATTGTGGATCACTCAATGTTATTGGTTAGTTAGACACCATCCTTGGTGTCAATAATTTTGTATTGGATATTATCCATGATTGTGAAGAAGTGCTAAAAAAATTTCAGTGTGAAATGTTCTTTAGGGAAAAAACGAGATAGAGGAAACACATCATATTATCAGAGAATGTACTAGCAATATTTCTCTATTTAAAAAAAATATTACTTCTTCTTACTACATGCTTGATTATACATAACATAATGAGTAATGTTAAAAACTTACAATTAATATGTGAAATATCTTTAAATAATAATCCATAATTTTTAAATATCTTTAAATAATAATCCATAATTTTAGAATGTCATTTGCATCCACATTGTTGAGTAAAGTTTTGTACAAACTAATAATTATATAATATAATATATATATAATAATATATTTAAGGGAAATTTTATAAAAACTCAAGGATTTGTTCTTATATTTGTGAATGACATCCCTAATAAACTTGTTGATATAAAGTAATGTGCCTCACCAAGGGGATTTAAACTAAGGTTTTAGATAACTAAAAATTTATTTTCCAAAGTAAAATTTTGTGGGGAAACCTAAGGATGCTTCCCCACTTTGTGGATGACATCCCAAGAAAGATTGTCATCGTAAATTAGTACACCTCACTCAATGCGATTTTGTGGGGAAAACTAAGAATGCTTCCCCACATTGTGGATGAAGTCCCAAGAAAGATTGTTGTCGTAAATTGCTACACCTCACTCAATGGGATTTGTGTCAAGGCTTTAGATAACTAAAACTTTTTTTTCCAAGAAAAAATTGTGAAAAAACTCAATGATGCTTTCCTACATGTAGGTTAGTGCACCTCACCCAAGGGGATTCTAATGGAGCATCTATTGGCACATAACTAGCCAAATATCCAACAACATTGATAATAATTAATTCAACCTGCTCTTAAATTATAAATAAAACTTATTATAAAATTGTTAATCAATTCATTTATTAAAAAAAAGTAAAAATTTAAATTGTCCCAGGTTTTTTTAGATATACAAGAACCCCACATTCATGAATGACATTCTTAATATATTCATCTTTTTTTCTATAAAGATTCAAGGGAATTAACATCTCGTCGAGATTAAGTAGGTGAGGCCCAAGTTTAAGGTTGATGATTTTCACTATAACCCTTAGGCTAGTGCTAACAACCCACAAGCCAACACCTAACAGGTAACTTATGACTTAGCAAGAGTTGAAATGTCTTTCATAGTGGTGGTGCCTTGTTAGGCCCCTATACTACTAGAGTAATCCCTTATTATTATTAGTACAACCCCCTTATTATATTGATGTACCCATGTAGTGCCCATCTTGTTACTATTGTAACCCATAGAAGCCCACTATTGTTATTATTGTGCCCTTACATTATTATTGTTATGTAGGCTCTGATTATGTTATGACCCCTTAGACTCCTATATAGAGAGGAGGTCTTTTCATTTGAATCATCCAAGAATTGTTCATTTATGTAATGTAAAGGAGGTTGCCCCCTCGAAGAGGCTGAATTATAAGTCATTGATCTATCTTTTCTATCTTTTCTTGAGCTGGTTTCTAGCGTTATCACAATGGGCCAACATGTCCCTTTGCTGGAATTGAACTTGGGTGTAAGGGAGAACAAATTGTGCTCCCAACCACTTGAGCAGAACCCGAGACATCCTTAATAAATTTGTCAATGTAAACTAGTATGTCTCATCAAGGGAATTCTAATTGAGGTTTTGGATTATTTGTTTTTATTTTCAAGGAATATTTCATAGGAAAATTTGAGGATATTGCCCCATATTTACAAATGACATCCCTAATCACTTTGTTGTGTGAACTAGTGCATTTTTCCCAATAAGATTTTGATACTCTAAATAGCTTAAACCTTTTTTTCCAAAGAAAACTTTCACAAAATATCTCAAAAATACTTTCCTACATTATCAATAACATCCCTAGTAATATCAAGGCATTATAGATCATAATGTCACTAGAGGGGATTTGAACTAGAATGAGATTTTTTACATAATTGGTAACTTCAATCACATCGGCTGCCACCATTACACCAAATACAACTATTTCATAAACGCCACAAAGGGTCACTTACAACATGTCTCTAGAGACTTGAACCCACGTAGCAGGGGAAACAAATTATTCACCAAACCACTCGAGCTAAGATCCTTTGGCACTTTCCTCACAAAAAAATAACAAAAGTGCATGAATTTATTTATTGAGATGTTCCTCTAACCCTTTTTGAATATTTTGAACACGTAGATTCAAAACTAAATTAACATAGAAATACCATTATGTTTTTCAATTTTTATTTTATTTTATTTATTTATTTATTTTTATTTTTCGATGGAAAAAAAGCTTGTAATTCTATTAAAAAAACAAATTTACATGGTAAGGATGCATAACATACCAAAAATGGTTGTAAAACAACCCATAAACAAGGCCTCATATAGTGAGGGCAAGTCCAAAATCCATCCATAAATACTAGTTGGAGCCCTTAAATAGACATGTGAGGAGGCTCAATGAAAAGTTACATAAAAAAATATACATATGATATGGTAATAAAGTCTCAGTGAAAATCCTGTGTAAGTCTATAATGCTGAAGCAAAAAGGAAGATATCAATTGCTAAGAGTCATAGAGGCAGTCTAAATCTACCCATATATGTCTTTTGATCTCTTTATCTGAAAAGCGTCCAACTCCAGTTCATACTTAGATAGGTTGTCGGCTACTAAATTTTTGTGCGTGTAAATGTGTTCAAAATTGATGTGAGAGACCTATTAATTTTGAAGGAGAATGACCTAAAAAATGTGTTGAAGAAGATAATTTTGCAACCTGAATAGGCCATTGATCAAATTTATAACTAAGAGGGAATCACCATAAACATGGAGGTTTGTAATACTCTTTTCCAAGGCCAGAGAGAGAAGAAGTTTGACAACTGAAAGTTCAATGAAGTTGTTTGTAGTAGGCCCCACATTGGCAACAAACGATATAGAATGGGATTATGATAGATATAGAACACCTCCAACACCACCAACAGATGGGGTGCCCTGAGTCACCCCATAAAAAAAGCCCAAAGGAAAATCTATTCTAATAGGAGGTTCATCTTTGTTCTTGGGATTTGTTATTCCAAAGGAGGACTTGCAACTAGATAAAATGGAAAGGTCATGCATAGTAGATTTGAGCGCATTTGGTGGCTTATCTTCAAACATGTCTTGATTTCACTCTAGCTAAATGCCCCAAGCACGTGTAAAGGGGATAGGGATGTATGGAGAAGACTTGTGGGATTGGAACCACAAACCAAGACAAGTTTCAATAGAAGGACCAACCCGCACAAAGGAGGGGCCAATAACTTTCTGAACCTCCTCCCACACCTGCTGAGAGAAAGAGCAATCCAAGAAGACATGTTGAACATATTCAAAATCTAGATATCAAAGGGGACACCTGCTAGGACCATGGATTTTTGTTTTTTGTTTTTGGAGATTGTCCCATGTAGGAGCCTTATTGTAGAGAATCATCCACATGAACAACTGAGCCTTTAAAGGACATTTGACCTTCCAAAGTTTCTTATCCCACCGGGGATTGGCCTATGTAGTTGCACTTTGAGAGAAATAAATAACCCACCTTTGGGGTGTACCTACCAGACTAATGAGGGGTCTAGACAAGAGAGTTAGGTTGATCTGAGAGAAGGATGTGGGAAGAAGAGAGAGCCTGATTATAGTGGTTCCAGTCTTAAGAGTAATTTGCAAGAATATCAAGATCATTGCCTGAAAGCCACCGTTGAGGACTTGGAAAGCTCCCCTTAGAGAGATGTTAGCCAAATTAAAAAACCCTATGCATTTAGAAGGTCGATAAGGGCATCAGGGAGAATGTATTGACTACACACCCCACCCAAAGGTCCCCACCAATAAGGATGTTAGCACCATTCTTAACCTTCCAACATAATCCCTTGGAAATAACAAAGAAAGCTTAATTTTTTCCATTTCTCATTTTAAATACATAATAAAAATAATAAATTAAAAATATTTATTAGGAATTAAATATGTATAAACATATTAGATAGTTTTAATAAATATTATTAAATGGCTTATCTTTTCATCTAGTTAATTACTATTAATTTAATAATAAAAAAATCTAAAATGTGTAACATGCCAACATTATACAATTTTAAACCGAAAGTTTAACAACAATACAACTTTAATAAAAAACTTTATAAAATTATTTATACTATTCAACTATATCATTATTTATAAAATTATTAATAAGTTTGTATAATTTTATTTACAATATATCAATATATATTTATATAATTATTTAACGAGTTGCATAATTTTAATTACAATTATCAATAATAATTATTATAATATTATTAATAAATTTGTATAATTTAATTTACCAATATATTCAATAAAACATAATCGATTATATTACTTTTTTTTAAATAAAAAATAAATTTGAAAATAAAATGATGACGCGGTGTAACGTCCATTAAGACCAAACTTTGGTCCATCAAACCAAAGAAACAAATTATTAATTGATTAAGATATATATATATAAATATATAAAATTAATTTCAATAAAAATATTAATTAATTATATTGAATACGATTAATAATCATTATAATTATTCTATAATTTTTTAACAAAAAATATTTTTATTAATTCAAAATACCAAAAAAAATTATATATATTTTATGTACATTAATATAATCAAACAATTAAATTACAAATATTTTTAATACTCGAACATAAATTTAAATTACAAATATTTTAAATAGATAATACTATCCAAGTTTAACTGATAAACTTAACAATATTGAAACTTGAGGAAAATCCCGAGAATTCATGACTCGAAAATACTCTACCTAGGTGCAACCAACAAACTTAACTATTTTACTTAAAAGCAAATGAAAATCCCAAATTTGAAACATACCAGGTATAAAAATGACAACTCCTTTAATAAAATAAAAACAAACAGGGATAATAAATCTCACAACAAAACCAATAAATTTTCTTTGTTACAACTATTTTATTATTTTCACCCCCCAAACAAATTATATTTTGGATTTGGATTCACTGGCATTGTTAATTCAATACACAGACAATTGTAGGGAAGCGTTACCTTACAGGTGAAGCACTCAATCCTAAAAGCAATCCATGTCTCTTACAATTGCCATATATCATGTCATAATGTGAAAAGGGGATTTGACTTGGCGATCAGGATTGATTGATTGATTTATTCTAGACAGTTTGACAAATAGGTAAAAGCACGGTAAGCACTGATCAGGAATGAAGGAAGGAAACAAGGATGGCAGGGTCCTGCACACTAGCTTTCATCGGATGAACCATTCGACACACCCTCCCTCAGTAAACCCAAGAAGCAAAGCAGAAAAACAATCTATAATAACTATAATGGAAGGGAGAATGGCCCACGTTCATAAATAGCCTCCATACCCATTCATTCTCTAATCAGTTTTCCTTTTCTGGCCTTTCCACAATCTGCAGACTTGATCACCAAGACATAGGGTTTGCTTGTTTGTCACTATGGTATTTTCACAGTACACGCTCTCTTCTCGTTGTCAGCAGGCTTGATAGAAACAATCCACCTATTACCAGAGATAGCTTGATTGAAGGCGGACTGGCGTCTCACAGGTCGGAACGGATTTTGAGAATCGAAAGAAAAAAACAAATGTATATGCTCTAGATGTGGAGAATCCTGTCCCAGAACCCCACAGTTGTTGTTTTAGCTGCTGCCGCGCTTTGATTGCAACCGTGACAAAGGTAGATGGCCGATAGCAGGCGCTACGGTTTGACTCCTCAACTAGGTATGTCTCATACTTACTTATCCTCCTCCTCTGTAATCGGTTTCACACACCAATTGGTATGTAAAGTAAGCTTTTTGACATTCACAACCTACATGATTATTTTAGCAGCTTGGACCCCTAGTTGTGAGGGGGTATCATGCTGTCAAAAGCAATGGCAATGGGACTTTGATGATGATAATCGACATTGAGGACAAGTGGGGAGGAAGTGATTTGCATTGATGACATACCCATTTGAAGGATTGAGATTGGATGGTGGAAGGGGAGGCATTTGCAAGCAATGGGTACTCTAAAACGACACTGCTTTGTTTGATTGGTTTTTGAATTGAATTCATTATTCACCATCCACTCAGGCTTGTTTCGTTCAGGTGACAGATGTTTTGGTTAGCAGTTCAATTTCATTTAATGGAGAACTGTAAGCAGCTAGGGTACTTTCTTTGGACCTGTAGCTGAGCCTAATGCCATTTTGCCAATGCGGTAATAGCGTTCTAGCGCAGGATCTCCTCTTCCCGTATGGACTATTGCACCTGGGGTGTCTGGTGCTGATGGGGAATTAGAGTGTGCAAAAGTGCATTTTCCAAAGATGTTTGAAGGAGTGAAATTGGAAAGCTGGCAGTCATAGGTTTATCAGGTGTTTTGATCTTTGTGTTTCATTCAGAGGTGGCAAAAGATTTAGTGGCTTTCTGCAGCACATAACAATTCTTGCAGTTGTGGCTACTTTTAAGGCTAATTTTGTTTGTGAAGACTTGCGGGGTTGAAGAGAAATAGGAGCAATTGGTAGATTGTGCGAGACATGGCTTTCAAAATCAGTAACCAAGACCAATATTTTAGAGGTTACCATATGGAGGTTAGCTACAGTACTTGAAACTGTGGCACTCTCAAATGTGCTAACCATCTTCAGCTAGTAGCTAGTCGTGATCATAGGTTGAAAACACAAGCTAAAAAATTTGATGAGAATAGTCTAGGTCTTTACTGGAGGGCCTTTACTTTTGATCTCCTATACACATATATCATTTTCAACACATAGTATCCTTACAAAAGTATCACACTCAAAACCATCTTATACGGATGACAAAAGCAGGACAGAGTGTTCAGAAGTGTAATACATAAGTAATTGTCTTTACGCTGGATGGTGATGGTACCTGAGATTTCAAGTATATTGAAATATATGCAATGGATGCTTGAGAGGAAAGCAACACTGGATGTGGGCTGGTTATTGGTTGTAGACTGAAGTCACATATGATGCAGACTGATTTGGGTTTCTGTAGACTTGAACTTTTTAAATATATCTATATAACCCCCTTTGCACTAGGTATACTCCGATATGTTGCTTCTGACATTTCCAGTGGTCTGACTACGATAAACTCAACTAGATTGCACTACAAGGCATTGGTGAAACAAAATTGTGCAACCATCATACTTTCTGCCTACAATGAGGGATCTGCGTCTGAATTACATTGATCTTAATGAAGAGACAAAGTGCTGTCCTTTCCACAAACACAAACATTTCCACATCCCTTTAGGAAATTTTTAAAATATTTCTCTAAGTGGCTTGCCACTAAGTTATCCACCAAAATTTGTTTGTCATACAACATGATTGTGGTTTTTGCATAAATGAGAGAGGGCAATAAGACTTGCAACACATTAAAGCAAACAAAAAATATCAAGGATTGGGAGAGTAATATATGACCAAGTTATGTATAAAGAGAATTGGATAGCACAAAAATCAGATAAGAAATGATTGAGTTGCAGAGAAACCATGGAAAATAAGTAAAAACAGTAGCATTTATTGGTGGGGAAAAATCATAGTATTGTTTGAAAATGACAAAACTCGTATGCACAATTAAGATCTAGATCTCTCATGACAAAAATTGACATCATTATTACACTAGCCTGGATGCACAAAAAAGGCAGCCTGGATGTCGATCATGACCATCACTCCTTGCTAATTTTGCTCCAGAACTGGACCTATACTGATGTTTCCAAGCACTCGAATGAAAAATCAAGAAACACAAGGCGAAAAGAAATCAAGAAACTCTGGGATGAACTGTTGCAGCATCACAGTTCCTGTCTTTATCACCTTGTTAGGCATCAAAATCTCTTCCAGCTGACTCTTCAGTTTAAATTCAAAGTAGTCATCTGACATTTCAACCGTAAGAACTGTATGTTGCAGAAAGCTTTTAGGGGACAAAAGTCAAGCTGAAGTTTTAGATTTTTGTCCAAGGCTCCTGGATCTTCCTGCCTAAGCAACTTAACTCTTCAATGCCAACCCCTTAAAGCTTCCTAATAGAGCCTAAGCATCAATTATCACTTGCAACTTGTGTGAATTGCCTTTTGCCCTGCCACAAACTTCGGCAAATGCATGCCCAAGTCTGCTGGCAAGTCAGGGAGCACCCTCTTTAGGTTTGAAGTCAGCACATACGTGCTCTCTTTGGATAGGGATGTTGCTGTATTATTTAACTGTATTATCTCATCAGCCTTTTTGCCTTGTCAAGTGCTCAAGCTCTTTTTTCTTCTTCTACCTGCCTGCTTTTCCAAGCAATGTTACAAAATGTGCTGTCTTTGACCTGAATTTGTGGGTCAAACCTGGTTTGGCCCAGAAAGTGAGCTGAGGTAATATGGTGACGAATCAAACTTGCGGTTGGTGAGCCTGACACACCTGCTGTGAGTTTGACTTGCAAGTATTGGCATGTCAGTTGAGCTTTTCCCAATTCCAAGTATTTTCCCATCAAAATTATACGATTTTAATTCTTTTCATATTATTGGAGTTTTCCTGAGTTTTTCCTAGATTCCAAGTCAAACGCTTACTCTCTGGCCTCGATGATTTTTTTTCCAAGCCATGTTTTGTAACACTGCTTCCAATTTTTGGTGCTTCATCCAAGCCCATAAGGCTGTCCTAATTTTACCATCCTTACCTTTTCTCGTATGGCCCAGATCTAGGTCTCTATGGTATAGGTACAGGTAGCATATTTTTTGAAAGAGGGGATGGGGTTACATCAGAGTACAGATATCAAATCATGTGTGTGTGTGTGTGAGAACATAGAAGAAATGTGGAACTAACGTAATATTGCTAATTAAATTAAAATTATGTGTGTATGTATATATATGAAAAGAACAGAAAAAATCTGGAACTAATACAATATTTTTCAGAGTCATTTTTAGATTCAAATCATTCCAGAGCCCACTAACCCATTAATCAATTGACATTCAACATTGATCTATGCATCTGAAATTGAAAAAACAGTGAACCCCATCACTGATCATTCTCATAATTCATTGATTGAAAAAGAGTGGATTGGTAGTGTTGAGTCTTAATTTTGAAACCAAGTACATAAAAAATATTCTAATGGAATTTCTACAAAATGAAAAACAACATAGCTGCGTACAAGTAGTCAGGGCTCTATGCTCTCTATTGCTGCATCATCATCATTGAGTACACTTAGATCATCAGTCGACAGGATGTCCAGCTAATCACTGCTGTCAAGTACGGGGTCATCCTCTGGCACTATAGCCAGCTGGACGTAAACTCCATTTATTAGAAATTTCATCAAATGGGCTTTAACACTTGTATATGTATCCTTCCAATGTGTAGGACATAGTGTGCACTTGATTTCTGATGTCCCCCATGCACACGGGGGCCCCTTTATCATCTCACAGTGTTTCCACAATAGATGTTGAGGATTGAAATTCCTTCCTGTCCAGACATGGTGTGGAAATGACAAACAGAAAAATCTACAAGTTGAAACTTGATGAAACTAAGATGTGGGGACCCGGGGAGTGAAGAATTTTGATTGCTGAACCTCTGGACACCAGTTTCCTGCAAGGGAAACAATGAGCAATGCCCTACTTCCTCTCTTCTCTCCCGCAGTCTGTTCTAACTTCTAAGTTCAATCCCCGTATGTATATATATGAAAAGAACAGAAAAAAACTGGAACTAATATAATATTATTCAGAGTCATTTTTAGATTCAAATCATTCCAGATTCCACTAATCCATTAATCAATTGACATTCAACATTGATCTATGCATCTGAAATTGAAAAAACAGTAAACCCCGTCATTGATCATTCTCATAATTCATTGATTGAAAAAGAGTGGATTGGTAGTATTGAGTCTTAATTTTGAAACCAAGTACATAAAAATATTCTAATGGCATTTCCACAAAATGAAAAACAACATAGCTGCGTACAAGTAGTCAGGGCTCTATGCTCTCTATTGCTGCATCATCATCATTGAGTACACTTAGATCTTCAGTCGACAGGATGTCCAGCTAATCACTGCTGTCAAGTACAGGGTCATCCTCTGGCACTATAGCCAGCTGGACGTAAACTCCTTTTATTAGAAATTTCATCAAATGGGCTCTAACACTTGTATATGTATCCTTCCAATGTGTAGGACAAAGTGTGCACTTGATTTCTGATGGCCCCATGCACACTGGGCCCCTTTATCGTCTCACAGTGTTTCCACAATGGATGTTGAGGATTGAAATTCCTTCCTGTCCAGACATGGTGTGGAAATGACAAACAGAAAAATCTACAAGTTGAAACTTGATGAAACTAAGATGTGGGGACCCAGGGAGTGAAGAATGTTGAATGCTGAACCTCTGGACACCAGTTTCCTGCAAGGGAAACAATGAGCAATGCCCTATTTCCTCTCTTCTTCCCCGCTGTCTTTTCTAAGTTCACACAGCTACTGAAAATGTAAAGCGAGCATGAAATTAAAGTTTTTTTGGGTATAAAAGGGGCCAACATTTAGGTGTTTTAGGGTTTATTGTTAAGCCTGCCCTGGCCCATAAATGCATCCTTATTGGGGCTTTTTAATTGTTAAAAAAACATATTTTTCATCCTGAAATTGGGTTCTGTCTCTGAATTCACTTGGGGTATGGTGGGGTACATGAAAGAGCTGCAGCGTACGATGGAGTACAGCAGTATGCAACACATGTATGTTTTGGATGTGGGTACAGCAGGTTGTGGCACAGGTATGTTACTGTTATGTGGGTACAGTACCTGGTATTAGCACAAGGAATTTGACACTTGGATATACGTACTCATGCTACATAAAAGGTCAGATCTCTGCATTTTCCATTCTGCCTGCCTGTTTTGTGCTTTAGTGCAAATGCCTTCGGCAAAAATGGCTCGCTGTTTGATTCCCTTTCCTTAGAGCTATCCTCATTGTTTGAACTTTGATTCTCTATTCCACTTTCATGGAAGTGACCTTTGATTGTACCATCCTCATTTTTTATAGACACTGCTAGCACCAACTGAATTTCTGTTGCATTGTCATCCCTCCATGGTACTCCAACATAAGTAGCTAATGGCCTGGCAATGTCTTGCATGCTTTTTTGTACTTTTAAGGAAATGTTGCAAACATCGGGATTGGGATAAAATCGGCAAGGGTCTGGAAAAACAAAAAATTCGTAAAGATTGAGAAAATATCAGTAAAAATTGGCAAACATCAGCAAAATTAAGATACCACCAAAATATCGCTAAAAATTGGCAAACATCAGCTAGGCCAAAAAATCACGATTCCACAATAAAATCATGATGTTTGCAACACTTCTTTAAGGGAATGCTGCCCCAGGCCCAGCTTAGTCTTCTTAGCATAGTTGTAAGATCAAAACTCTAAATACCCTCAGTTTGTTCTTAATGTCTATAAATAGGTGAAGAGATGCATGAAACCGCTAATTCAATGTCCATGGCTGGCTCCAAATAAGATGCCCATAATCACATATTTTGCCAACAAAGCTTATCCAAAAACACATATTAAATATTTGCTACAAAGGGGTAGTTGGGTAGGTGGCCCCAATCAGGCGACTAGTAATTCTATCTAAGCTATCCTGTTCCAAGACTAACGCGCCCTTAATCTACACCTAGCCCACCTAATACAAAACTGTGTGTTCAAGTTTAGTTTCTAACTTTCTTCACTGTTGTGCATGATAATGACTTTCTTCTAGGCTAGAAATGGTGTATATTATAAGCTGCCATAACAGAGGTATCCTATTTGAAAACTAAAGCTCCTGTAATCTATGCCTAGCCCATCTGAGTTTATAATACAAAACTGGTTGTTGAAACTTAGTTTCTTCACCACTGAGCATGATAATGACTTTTCTTCTAGACTAGAAAAAGTACATATTTTAAGTTGCGATAATAGTGCCTCCTTGAATTGCTTTGCCCCAAAGCAGTTGAACTGACACATATTAACTATTTCAAATTCTGACACAAAGAACAAGGGCAGCAGTTATGTAAATAAAAGTAAGGGGATCTTCTCATTTTTTTGTCATGGCTGTAAACCGATAAAGCTGCATAGCCCTGACACTTGGACCAAGAAACAGTTGAGTTGATTACTTTTATTGTTAAATGTGTTGCTTGTCTAATACAGTCTTCAATTGGAGCAGTAGCCACTAATGCAGTGGAACCAGTGGCAAAGCCCTTGCAATTGGTTGCCCAAGCAGGCATTGCTATCAAAACTGGAAGGAAGTCAACAACCTTCACCTGAACGTGTCTAATCTCTCTCCAACAGAATGTACACTATAATGTTGCATCTTAGTAGAACTGTACAAACAATATCCTAGTAGATAGCCTCAACTAATCTGGAAAGCTATCCCAATGCCTGTACACTGAAAGGTAAAACTACTGTATTTTGGTTATTTTTTCAAATATGGTTGCAATAAACAATACCCTGGGTTGAAAATGCTGTGCTGGCATTGGTGATTCCTCATGGATTATTTTTGGCATCCCTGGAAACAATTCATATTGATTTACAGGATAGTTAGTCTTCCTGTTTGTTTCTGAATGTACGTTTTGTTCAGGATCAATTGGTGCTCTCTGATTAATGCATACCTTTTTCAAACACCATGCTAGCCCTTCTTTGTCTACTGGCTGAGATTTTTGGCAACTCAATTAAGGCTTTACTGTATTTAATATTATCTACTTCAGCTACTAGAGATGGAACACTGAATCTAACTTCCGTATTTCGACCTAATATATGTTAAAATTTAGAAGGGCCTCTGCAATACTTTTCCAAGATTTCCAGCTCAACATATAATCTGGACGTGAGAATCCTGACTGAGCAATACCCATACTTTTTGCTACAGAAACGTAAAGAAACCTACTTTATGTATACAACTTCCTAGAAGTACTTGAGGTGCATTCTTCTATAGTCCTCCAATGTAAGTCAAATTCTTTGCATTCATGGGCCTTAACCCTGTTTGGCCTGAATCATCACTTTCGTTCATGTTCAGAGGTGAAACCACTGCATTCTTAGGTAAAGGGAATATTCCTATAGAGGCATTCAGTGCAGGTAGTATAATAAAATGTGCGAGAACATGCTTACAAGTTATAAAGAAGTATTCCTTTGTTCTTCCCCTTACAATCCATGGAACTGAATGTCTGAAAGTATTCAAACTGATTTTTTGGTTTGATACCATAGGCTTTGTCACAGTCCTCAAATCCAGTTGTTCAAGATAGGTGTGAAAGGGATTTTGCTTATCCCACTTTTGCCTAGTTGGGGAGTCATAATAGACAAGATCTCTGTCATTTCTGTTCCTCAAAGTTATAGGGCTTTGAATTTTACATTAGTACCATAGAGTTGGTCAATAAGAGAGACCGATTAGGTTTAAATTTCAAAAGACTTGTTTCTGTCTTTTTTGTTTGCATTGGTAAGTTAATGGTGATCGACGATGATGGAGATAGTTCCTTTTTACATCTCTAGAGTCTAGATATACATCTGGCCCAGAGTACTGTCTCTCCCCAGTCCTCCCTTTGCATGATGATATACCCATTTTCAGTTCTTTTTAGGGTCTACCCCTTTTTACTCATGACTTTTTGTCTTGATTTTCATTTGTATTGCTTTTGTCTCTTGGGAGTTGCCTTGGAACTATCACATCACTATTGTGGCTTGTTGTACTCTCTAGTCATATGGACCTATTTTGGTTACTTATGGAACTGGACATTAACAAAGTTTTCTGATCTTATCTTATATAGGCTTCAAAGGGTATCCTCAATGTTTTTGTAGTCTCTCTGTTAAATTTGGACAACTAGGTCCAAACTCCATGTTCTGATGCTCAGATTAAGAGGCTAATATTTTTGTTGGATTCCTCTTTCTGAGAGGTGTAAAATCCATATAAAAATAGTCTTAATCCGATGAGCAGAACTTATATTTTGAATTTATTATTCTTAATAAATTATATGTGCAAGGTCAGCCAGTTTTGTCATGTAGGCTCACATGCCCAACAGATGTGTCACACACCCTCATTGATGGATATAAATACAGGAAAAGTTGGAGAGAATTTCATCACAACACAACTCACATCTTCCTCTCTCATCCTAAAGAGTACGAGCTACCTGGAGGACGAATTTCAGCCACACGTGGGAAGGACGAAGAGGACAGACCGTACGACTGAGCTGTAGTACGATTTTCTGCTGCTAGGGTTTCGCAGAAAGTTTGACCAGCGTTGACTTTGGTCAACGCTTGGTCCAATCAAGCTGAAAACTTGCGGAAGGTTCGATTTTTGAAGGCCATACTACCTGGCACAAAAATCGAGGTCAAAGGGTTGACTGTTTTGCTGCTGCGTTGACTTTTAGCTTGCTACCCCTGCGTTGACGTTTCAGGACAGTGTTGACTTTTGTAGAACTGACTTGGGTTGACTCATCTACTGGTTGGAGGGTTGTTGTGACACATGCTGGGCTGGCTGGCCAAAGGAGACTTTGCTGGTTGAAGCATCCTGTTGACCGCCGAAACGAACACACACATTTTTCCTGTTTCTGATTTGTCTTCTGTAAGATCTGCTTATATTTTCTATTTGCATTTTGCTTAACTACTTGTATAATTGCTGTGAGAAAAGTGAAATTGCTCTTAGCATAGAACATCTACAAAACTTTACACTCCCTCTCAACTAGGGAGAACTCCATTTGCTAATCCGTGTGACCGTCGATACTGTCCCAGCCATCAAATGCACTGCCTTGCATTGCTTTGCTCTATTGAACTATGAAGAAGAAGAGATGTTTGAGGATGTATCATACCATCCTCCACTGACCCGAAGTCAGTCTCAGAGTGTGTCAACCACTCTCACTGATCCCAGATCAATATCATTTATCCCAGATCAGTGGAGGTCATCCTAGCATAGATACAACGATCAATGGAGGTCATCCTAGCATAGGGAGTATGGTGGATACAACGATGCGTCCATCGATAGTACTACTAATGGTCCCTAACCCCATTTCCCTACTCATTGATCAGATGAGAGGTACTTCACATGAGCCCTAGACTGCATGGGTAGGATGCCTCGACTAGAGAACTAATCATCCTATCCACAGGAGAATGAATCATCCTGTCCCACAGTTGCCACGGGAGAACTAATCATCCTGGCCCACAGTTGCCACGGGAGAACTAATCATCCTGGCCCACAGGAGAACTAATCATCCTGTCCCACAGTCGCCACGGGGTGTCACAGGGGAAGGTTGAATCTTTTACCCTGTACATAGCGCACCACCAGTGGATGGTGAGTTGCCTTGTGGTAGCATGTCGCTCCAAGAAGTACCCCGCACCCCCCTGGAGCTCCTAGAGCTCAATATATGCATCATACACGAACCTCATAAGAGGGCCTCTCAACGACACCAAGTCGTTCTCGGAAAGTCAAGAATTTGACCTTTCCCGGGGGCTTCATCAAAATGTGGGCGACCTGTTAATCTGTACCGATATGTTGGAGCCTTATTGCTACCCGCTGTACCATATCCCGGATATAGTGGTACCTGATATTGATGTGCTTGGAGCGATCATGAAATACAGGATTCTCTGATAAACGAATCCCGCTCTGGTTGTCACATAGGGTCACAGTATTATCCAATGTGAATCCAAATAGCGCATTGAAGAGCTTCCACAACCAGATTGCCTCACAAGAGGCCATACTAGCAGCAATGTATTCTACCTCAACAGTGCTCAAAGCCACCAACTTCTGCTTCCTGCTCATCCAGGATATTGAGACAAATCCTAAAGAGAAACAACACCCGGAAAGTGCTCTTTCGGTCCACCACACTCCTTGCCCAATCAACATCGGTATATCCATGTAGTCTCACATCTCTGGTACGGTATCTCAAACCATGTGTGATTATGCCACGAAAATATCTCAACAGATTCTTGGCACCAATCCCATGTGTGTGGTGAGGCTCAACCATATGTTGACTCAACGTGTTGACTGAAAAGCATATATCCGGACGGGAATGCACCAAGAACATCAATGCTTCGATGAGTTGACGATACTCGGTAGCATTTCGTAAAACAGGTCCGGCAGCACTATCGCTTAACTTCTTGAAGTCAAGCTCCATCGGGGTAGTCATGGGCTTGTAGTCCACCATACCGAACCTTTCCAATATCTTGACCACATATTTTCCTCGAGATAGGAAAATCTCCCCTGGTTTCTGCCAGACTTCCAGTCCTAGGAAATAGTGCGTCAATCCTAGGTCCTTCATCTCAAACTCGGAAGCCAACTCCCTCTTACATTTGTGAATGAGAGGGTCTGCACCTGTTAGAAAGAGGTCATCAACGTACAACACCAGTATGAGAGGTTTGTCATCATCAACCTTAAAGTAAGGGTTAGGGTCGGTTTCATTCCTAGTGAATCCCAGCTTCATCAGGTAGTTTCGATCCTCTCATACCACGCTCGGGGTGCTTACTTTAGCCCATAGAGGGCTTTCTTCAACCTGCACATGTGAGATTCTCGATCATGAATCTCAAATCCTTCGGGTTGTTCCACATGGACTTCCTCTTTGATTGAACCATGCAAGAACGCAGCCTTGACATCGATCTGATGTAGGTTCCATCCTTGCGAAGCAACAAGGGCTATGATTGAGTGGATGGTGGTATATCGGGGAACAGGTGCAAATATCTCGTCATAGTCTATACCTCCCTTCTGAGAGAAGCCATGAGCGACAAAACAAGCCTTATACTTTTCAACACTTTCGTCAACTGCATGCTTTATCTTGTAAAGCCATTTCGAAGTGACAACTGCTTTGTCCTAGGGTCTGGGGACCACATCCCAAACATCGTTTTTCATGATGGACTCATATTCCTCAGTCATAGCATCCTTCCATACTTGATGCTTGACAACTTCTGCAAATGATGAAGGCTCATTTTGGATGATCGTGCTCATGATGGTCAAGTATCCTTGATACCTGGTCGGCTTCTTACTTTCCCGAAAAGTCCCTCTGGGTGCAATGTGTCCTTCAGCGTCATCAAGTGCCCCTCTAAGCCATGAAGGCCTTTTCCTAGAAGAGGAAGGCTCTTGCGGAGGGGGATCAATAGGATCCATAGGTTCTTCCACATCGGGCATCATCTCATCTTCCTTATCCTTTGGTTCCATGGTGTCAGCTTCTTTAGATCCCCTTTGAGTAGGAAGATTGTCAACTTTGCTAAGAGCCATATCTTCGTCAAAGGTGACATCATGGCTAATCTCGATTTCCCTTTGAATAGCCACATAGATTCTATAGCCCTTAGTATTTTTGTTATAGCCCACGAAGATTCCTTTCTTTCTAGATGCACCCAATTTATTCCTTTTCTCCTTCGGCACATGAAAATATACAGGACTTCCAAAAATTCTAAATTGAGATACATCAGGTTTCTTACCAGTGAACATCTCTTCGGGAGTCTTGGAACCCAATGCTTGATGAGGGCATCGGTTTTGCACATATACGATGGTATTCGTAGCTTCGGCCCATAGAAACTTCAGAAGTCTTTGATCATGGAGCATAGCATGGACAGCTTCCACAATCATACGATTCTTCCTTTCTGCCACACAATTCGACTTAGGAGTATATGGTGTTGTAGTATCCCTCTTAATACCAACCTCTTTGCAAAATTCATGGAACTCATTGGATTCATACTCAGTCCCATTATTAGTCCTTAATATCTTGATCTTCTTTTCGGTTTGATTCTCGATCAAGGCTTTGAAGTGACGAAACCAAGTGAACACTTCTTCCTTCTTTTTCAAGAAGTATATCCAAGTCTTGCGAGAATAACCATCTGTAAAAGTGAGGTAATATAAAGATCCTCCCAAGGAGTTCACATGCATCATACCATATATGTCTGAGTGAACCAACTACAATATATCGGAGGTCTTGCTTTGGCTTGAGGGGAATGGTCCCCTTTTGAACTTCCCTTCGGCACATCCAGGACATACACCTTCTTGCTCTACTCGTAACTCGGGAATCCCTATCGCCAGTTGTCTTGCACAGGGTAGAGCTTTATAATGAAGGCGAGCAAACCTCCGATGCCATAGTTCAGACTGAAGTGATGTGTCACAAGACATGACACCCAACGGATCTCCTCCGACCTGATATAATGAATCGACTTGAAACCTAAGAGTGAATGCTTCTTTGAAATTCTTTTTCCATACATGTACTTTGCCATCGAAACGGACACTAGGTTTTTTTTGAGATCAGGTACATATAGGACTTCTTGCAAAGGAATTGTATTACCCTGATTCAATTGAAGAGTGGCATTCCCTACACCTTTCACGGGATATTTTGTGTTGTCCCCAAGAATAATTTCCAGGTTGGTCTCCTTCTCTATCAGATTAGAGAGATCTTCTTTGTAACCAGCGAAGTGCCTTAAGGCACCACTATCAATAAGCCAATTTCCCAGTGAGTCTGGGGGAGCAGTAGTAGAGAGGGCCGCTGGTAGACAATATTCATCTTGCTTATTGTTAACAACGTTAGATTCATACCTGGAGTTTCTTGCCTTCTTGAAGGGTTGTCCTCTTCCTTGATTTCCAGCATTTCTTTCACCTCTGCCATTGGACCTGCCATTCCTTTGATTGCATTGAGAGTGATTTTGGTCATCGTCATGGTGTGAGTCCCTTTTATCAGGGCACTCCCTTGCATAATGGCCCATTTTGTTGCAATTGTAACATCGTCCTTTTCTTCCACCCTTCGGTCCAACCTTTCCTTTGGATTTAGCCCTAGAATTGTTTCTTCTTTTAGCATGAGAAGAAAAGGCAGAGGGATTGCCTTTAAGTGCGGGCATTTCTTGCTCTTCCATCCTTGTTTCTTCTTGAATACATCTAGCCATCAATTCCTCAAATCCTGGGATGACATTATTGTTGAGAAGAGTAGTCCTGAATATCTACCATTTAGGTGGCAGTCCTCCAATAGTTGTGATAGTCATTTTCCCCGTCAGGAACTACTTCCCCAATAGATAGGAGATCATTCTTGATCTCGGTGATCCTTAAGAAATATGCTCGCATACTCTCATCTTTGCCCTTGTTAATTTTCGTTAGCTTATTTCTAAGGAACAAAACTTGATTTGCATCATTAACTTTAAATAAACTCAGTAGTCTATTGTAGATTTCCTTGGAGGTGGTCAGTTCGGAAACATAGGCCACCGGGTGCTTGTCGATAGAGTCCCGAATGATCTTCTTTGCTTTGACTTCTCCCTTGGTCCACTTGCTTCTGGCAGCAGTGGATGCATTTGATGGAGGCGCAACAATATTGCCTCTCACTTGGTCCAACACTTCCTGATCTTCTAAAGTCAGATCGAGAGACATCTTCCATCCGTGATAGTCCGATTTCTCACGGAGCTTGTCTTTGGCGGGGAAGAGTTTTGAGGACCCCATGAAGTTTTTAGGATAGCCTTGCCAACCTTTGGTGATTGCTCTTGCTCTTGCTCTTGCTTGGGCTTTGTCTTCACCTCAGCTCTGATACCATGTTAAATTATGGTATGTTCTATGCTTAGAGCAGTTTACTTCTTTTCTTCTTATTAGCCATTGATTAGCAATCACATATTCATCAAGTAAAGTGCAGATAGAACATTAAATGATTGACAAAAAACAAGCCAAGACAAGAGACACAAGATGTGGTAGCTAGTCAGGGACAAACCCTAATGCGAGGAAACCCTTTGATCAGATCGTCTTTTATGTTCAATAGTTTAGCAGAGAGAAATAGTACAAAATCAGAATTCTGTAATTTTATATCAGCAGCAACAAACCCTAGATCAACAAAGTCAAACTTAATCAAACGAGATGAAATTGACCTCAAATATGCTTGGTCAATTTCTCAGTTATCTAGTCCTCGAATAGCTTGAAGAAACAACCCGTAAACAGCCCCAAAACATAGTCAAATTGTTGTTGACTGAAGTCAACCTACTGTCCCAAACTAGGGTAGTCAACGCTGGTCAAACTAGAGGTCAGATTGCCTTGGTTGCCTGCCAAAATCTGTGGCCCGCCTAGGAGAGGCAGCCACACCAAAACCGCACTCCTGAATGGTCAACGCTGGTCAAAGAGATGACTTGCAGCTTTTGTGTCCTTCTTTCTGCGCCTTCTTTGCCCTACTGCGTCTTCCTTCTTCCCACATGTGAGCTACTCCTTGTGTAACCCAAAGCTAAGGAGAGAGAGAAGAATGAGTGAGATGAGATGAGTTGATAATGAATCAACCTCACTTGTACTTATATGATTTGCTGGACATGTGTGCCACCCATTTAGCTACTGGCCGACCTTGACAATTTGTCAAGTAAATACAAATAAATTCATATCTCCATAAATACTTGTCGGAATTGGATGATCTTTAGATCAATCCTACACCTCTCGATAAGAGGAATCTAGGAAAAATATCAGCTGCCATAAATAAGATGACCCACATGGAGTTTGGCCCTAGTTACCAATTTTAACAGTGTTACCCTATATAGGGGTTTTAGCCCTGACTGAGTGCCTACATCTGGTGTCTTTGGTCTTCATGTTTTACTTTTGGTAATTTCTTAATGAAACAAAGATAAAAGAAGAACGAAAGAAATTTAATAAGAACATAATGATATCACAAGTAATTATCAACATAAGAAAATCTTTCTGCCTTTCTGATTTTCTAATAGGATGCGTTCTCTTGGAAAACTGGTTTTAGTAGGATTTTTTAATAATTACAATTTTCATCAGAATTTTTAATTAAAATTTATGTAGCAAATAAAAAGCGGTACTAGGGAATTGTTGTATGGCATGTGAGTACTCATTTTCATCCTTAAGTACTAACATTACCTACCCACTTTGGGGTGGAAAATATTATTTTTCCCCATGAAAAATCACTTTCACTCAAAAGGTGAAGAAAAAGACATGAAAAATCAGGATATTAAATAATTGGGAACATGCCATAAACATGTTTTTAGTCAACTATGTCTCTCAATCACTTGAGAGGAGTGAATGAGCACTTAAGAATCAATTAAGTGACGACGTGGATGCCAACTCAAGGGCATGAGTTGGAGGCCGAGTAAAACTCCCAAAGAGGCTGATTTATGCAAGTAAAGATGCCGAGTTTGGAGGATGAGTGGATCCTTTAATGAGGTTGAGTTAACAATGAGGCCGAGTTACCCTCAAATATGGAGGGAGTAAGGTAGTATAATTTCACTCGTCATTCCACTTGGCCTATGTATTGCACAATTGGGGCGCTACGCAACCCTCTCCTTTGCCTACGCACTCCTCTCTTGGCATACACATTCTCCACTAGCAAACTCGTGTTATGCATTGGGATCATCATTTTCTTGGGATCTCTTCCCTCCCTTGGAATATTCTCCCTCTTTTTCTATAAATTAGAGTCCTCTCCTTCATTTTAATCTAGTATGGAAGCTTGGAAGAGCTTGGGGAATTGCTGCTACTATTGTATTGTTCTATCGCTTTAATAAAATAATGTTTTGGAGGCTACATGGTGTAAAGTTTTGTGTGGTTGCTTGGATTCAAATGGAGGTATAATTGTTTTAATTGTATTTACTTCAAAATTTCTTGGTTATTGTAGACCTTTGAAGGGATTTTGTCACCCAATATGAATAAACTCTTCAAAATCGGTTATTTGATTAGTCTATTTGCTTTCTTACGCTTTGAAATTTTAGATTATATGTATATGCTTATTTCGGTTGACTGACATGTTTTTGAGATTTCATGTGTACTTGTAGGGGGCACCTATCTATTAACAACTTTTCTTGTCAAAGATCTTTAGTTTTACAGGTGCCTCAAGCTTGAAGATTTGGAATCCTCCTCGGTTGGAGTACCCATCTTCAAGCACATAAGAAGGCTTATTCCCATTAAGTAGTGTCTCCAAGTGCCTTGAAGACTCCTTTCTCTCTTCCTTTTCTTTACATACATTCTCTAAAAAATTCTCTCAATTTCTTGGGCTCATTGCTACGAGATTTATTGTTAAATCAAGAAGTGCTAATCTTGTTGCTGTCCTAACAGCAGTAAAATCAACCAATTTCTTGGGCTCATTTCTATGAGATTTATTGTTAAATCAAGAAGTGCTAATCTTGTTGCTACCCTAACAACAGTAAAACCAGCCAAGAGAAGCTGATTAAACTTAGATTTTCTTGGTTGTTGTAGAGTAGGAATTTATATATTTGAATGTAGATTGTTACTCATAATTTTTGGGTATTTTTGTTGTTAATTTTAGGATAACAATGGTATGTTCTATGCTTAGAGTAATTTTACTTCAATTTCTTTATTAGTCCAATATCAATATCCAGTTTAGCAATCACATCAACATGAGAGTAAAATGCAGATAGAACATAAACAATAACAATAGAAGACAAGCCAACACAAGAAGACACAAGAATTGGCACCAGCGAGGGACAAACCCCAATGTGGGGAAACCCTTGATCAATTATTCTTATAATTCTTCAAAAGGTCAGCAGAGAGAGAGAGTACAATGTATAATATTCACTTGCCCAATTACAGTGAAAATTTGATCGGTCAAATAGCAGAAACAGAAAGCTCTAACCAGAAAGTCAACGTTGGTCAACAGGGTAGAAATTGATCTCCAAAACAGCTCGGTCAACCTTGGTCAACTCGGCCTCCAACAACAACAATAGAGAGAGAGGACAATGTATAATATTCACTTGCCCAATTACAGTGAAAATCTGATTAGTCAAATAGCAGAAATAGAAAGTCCTAACCAAAAAGTCAACACTGGTCAATATGGTAGAAATTGACCTCCAAAATAGCTTGGTCAACCTTGGTCAACTCGGCCTCCAACAACAAGATAATGCAGCCCAAAACAGTCCGAAAATAACCAGTCAAATATGGTCAACAAAAGTCAACGCAGTAACCTGAATTAGGGCAGTCATCACTGGTCAACGCAAGGGTCAAACTACTTCGGTTTTTGTGCCCAGAACAATGGCCTGCTCAAACAGAATTCCTCCACCCAAAACCTCACCAAAACAGGTCAATGCTTGGTCAACGCAAGTAAAAAACAATCTCTGCAATTTTGGTCAACTCTGGTCAACGGCTGGAACAAAAAGCCCTTCCTTTCCTTCGCACATGTGGAGAGCAACGTCTAAATTTCGTACCCAAACAAATGAAGTTGAGAGAAGATTGCGAGTGAGTGAAGTGTCCAAATGAGGAGGAGGCACCATGTATTTATATGCAAATGTTGAGGATGAATAGATGTGACTGTTGGGCTTCTGAGCCTACATGAGTTTGCTGGCCGACCTTGACAATTTGTCCATAATCAAAATAAATTTATAATTTCATTTGTACATGTCAGAATGGGATGATCTTTAGATCAATCCTACATCTCTCGGAGAGAGGAATCCAAGAAAAATATGCGCTACCTCATATGAGCTATCCAATGTGAAGTTTGGCCCTAGTTGCCAAATTTAACACTCCCTCTCAACTAGGGAAAACTTCACTTGCCAAATTGTCTGACAATCTGTACCATCACTGTCTCTGCTATGCTGAACTATGAAGAAAGAAGAAATGATCGAGAATGTATCATACCATTCTCCACTGACCCGAAGTTAGTCTCTAATAATAGAGAGTGTGTCATACCACTCTTAACTGACCCATAGTTAGTTTCCATTGATCCCAGATCAATATCAACATCCTAGCATAGGGAGTACGGTAGTACACGATGCGTCCATCGGTAGTACTATGGTCCCTATCCTCATTTCCCTATTCATTGGCCGGATGAGAGGTACTTCCCATGAGTCCCGGACTGCATGGGTAGGATGTGCTGACATGAGAAGGTGAACCACTTATCCTGCTGATATGCCATAGGAGAAGGTGGACCACTCATCCTATGCATATCTCAACATGGGGTATCATAGGGGAAGGTGAACCACTCACCTTGTACATTGCGCACCATTAGGGGAAGGTGAACCACTCACCCTATGGTCGCTCATCGCTCTAAGAAGTACCCCAAGTCCCCCTGAGCTCCAAGAGCTCAACATCCATTTCATACGGGACCCTCATAAGAGGGTCTCTCCACGACTCCAAGTCGTTCACGGAAGGTTAAGAATTTGATCTTCCCGAGGGGCTCCATAAGAATATCGACGACCTGATCACCAATTCCAATGGGTTGGAGCCTTATTTCTCTTAGTTGTACCACATCACGGATAAAGTGGTACCTAATATCAATATGCTTGGAGCGGTCATGAAACACGGGATTCTCTGAAAGACGAATCCCATATTGGTTGTCGCAAAAGATCACAGTGGTATCCAGTACATGTCCAAACAACTCACTAAAGAGCTTCCTCAACCAAACAGCTTCACAAGAGGCTAAACTAGCAGCAATGTATTCAACCTCAGCAGTGCTCAAGGCAACCAACTTCTGCTTCCTGCTCATCCATAATATCGAAGCAACATCCAGATGTGCTTTTACAATCCACCACACTACCAGCCTAGTTTGCATCAGAATAGCCATGGAGCCTCACATTCCCGACAGTGTATCTCAGTCCATAAGTGATTGTGCCCTAGAGATATCTCAAGAGATTCTTGGCAGCAATCCAGTGTATATGATGAGCCTCGACCATAAACTGACTCAATGTGTTCACTGCAAAACATATGTCCAGACCAGAGTTCACCAAGAACATCAGGGCCCCCACGTGTTGACGATACTCATAAGGATTTCCCAAACCGGGCCCGACAACACTTCCGCATAACTTCTTGAAGTTAAGTTCCATCGGAGTAATCACAGTCTTGCAGTCCACCATCCCAAATCTTTCAAGTATCTTCACGATATATTTTCCTTGGGAAAGGAAAATCTCCCCTGGCTTTTGCCAGACTTCCAATCCTAGGAAGTAATGCATCAATCCTAGGTCCTTCATCTCGAATTTGGAAGCCAACTCTCTCTTACATTGATGAATAAGAGGGTCTGCTCTTATCAGAAAGAGATCGCCCACATAGAGTACCAAGATGAGAGGTCTATCATTCTCAACCTTAAAAAGTAAAGGTTCGGATCAACTTCACTTCTTGTAAATCTCAACTTCATCAGATAGCTGTCGATCCTGTCATACCAAGCCCGGGGTGCTTGTTTCAACCCATAAAGGGCTTTCTTCAACCTACATACATGTGTTTGATGATCTTGAACTTCGAACCCCTCAGATTGTTCTATATAGACTTTCTCCTTAAGTGAACCATGCAAGAAAGCAATTTTGACATCCATTCGGTGAAGATTCCATCCTTGTGAGGCAACAAGGGCTATAATCGAACAGATGGTGGTGTAGCGGGCAACCGGTGCAAATATCTCATCATAATCTACACCTTCCTTTTGAGAGAAGCCTTGAGCAACGAATCTTGCCTTGAACTTTTCAACACTTCCATCAATTCCATGCTTGATTTTATAGAGCCATTTCGAGGGGACAATGGATTTGTCCTTGGGTCTAGGAACCACATCCTAGACATCATTCTTCATAATTGACTCATACTCTTCGTTCATAGCATCCTTCCATACTTGTTACTTCACAGCTTCTTCGAATGAGCAAGGTTGAGACTGAATAATGGTGCTCATAGCAGTTAAGTACCCTTGGTACCTATTAGGCTTCTTGTTTTCATGAAATGTCCCCATAGGTGCAACATGTCTCTCGACATCTTCGAGAGTTTCCCTAAGCCATGAGGCTCTCCTTTTCGAGGAGCTACTGAGGGGGTGGATCAATGGGATCCATTGGTCCTTCAGCATCGGGCATCTTCTCATCTTGCGGTTCTCCCTGCTTTCTGGAATCTACTTCTTTGTCTTTCCTTGGAAGAGGAAGGTTACTAATCTTCCCAAGGGAAACATCCTCATCAAAAGTGACATCATGACTTATCTCCACTTCTCTTTAACCAAGCACATAGATTCTATATGCCTTAGAAGTTTCACTGTAGCCCACAAATGTTCCTTTCTTCCCAGAAGCATGCAATTTGCTTCTCTTTTCTTTCGGCACATGAAAATATATGGGGCTACCAAAAATTCTAAAGTGAGAAACATCAGGTTTTTTACCGGTGAAAACTTTTTCAGGAGTTTTGGAGTCCAATGCTTGATGAGGGCATCGATTTTGAATGTACACAACATTGTTCGCAGCGTCTCCCCATAGGAATTTTGGAAGTCCTTGATCATGAAGCATGGCACGAGTGGCTTCTATAATGGAACAATTCTTCCTTTTAGTAACACCATTTTGATCAAGAGTATATGTAGTAGTAGTCTCCCTCTTAATGCCAACTTCTCTACAATAATCTTTGAGTTCATTTGATTCATATTTGGTTCCATTATCGTTCTTCAATATTTTGGTCTTCTTACTTGTTTGATTTTCGACCAAAGCTTTGAAAGAACAAAACCATGAGAATGCTTCGTTCTTCTTCTTCAAGAAAGATGTCCAAGTCTTGCGAGAGAAATCATCCATAAAGATGGCATAATATAAATATCCTCCCAATGAGTTCACGGGCATTGCACCAGATAGATCAGAATGAATCAATTGCAATATGTCAGTAGTCTTGCTATCACTTGATGGCAATATCCCTTTGTATGCTTTCCTTCGACACACCATTGACAAAAACCTTCATGTTCTACTTTAAATTAGGGCATACCTGTCACCATCTTCCTCACATCGGGTAGAGCCTTATAATGTAGATGAGCAAACCTCCGGTGCCATAATTCGGATTGAAGAGATGTGTCGCAAGACATGGCTCCTAGTGGACTTCCTCCAACTTGATATAAACTGTCTAACCCTGAATACAAGAGTAAATACTTCTTTGAAATTTCTTTTCCACACACGTACCTTTCCATTGATGAATGCCACCTTGAATGCTTTGTCTTCCATCGCCGAGATAGACACTAGATTCTTCTTTAGATTGGGTAGATATAGTACTTCTTGTAGATGAATGGTGTTACCCCGATTCAATTGAAGAGTAACATTCCCATCTCCCTTCATAGGATAGGTGCCATTGTCTCCAAGGATAATTTCTAAATTTGTATCCCTTTCAATCAAATTTGAAAGAGCTTCCTTATACCCGGTGAAGTGCCTTGAGGCACCACTATCAATCAAGCAATTTTCCAAAGTGTTCGGAGGAGATGCAATAGAAAGGGAAGATATAAGATAGAATTATTTTTGCTTGTTATCAACAACATTAGATTCTATTGTGGTTGTCATCATCATGAGGTGTATTCCTTCTATTAGGACATTCCCTAGCATAGTGACCAAACTCGTTGCAAATGAAGCATCTTCCCTTCCTTACATTTTTGAAACCCGACCTTCCTTGACATTGCTTCTTTGAACCTACATTGTTCTTCTTTTTAGCATGAGCGAAGAATGCAGTAGGATCATTCCTATTTGAAGGCATATTTAGTTCCATCATCCTTATTTCTTCTTGAGAGCATCTAGTCAACAATTCTTCAAAACCTAGAATCCTGTTGTTGTTAAGAATAGTAGTGTTGAATATGTGCAATTCTCGAGGGAGTCCTACAAGGGCAATGAGAGTGAGCTCCCTGTCAGCAATAGCTTCACCAATTGAAAGAAGATCATTTTGATCTCGGTAATCCTCATGAAGTAGGATTGAATATCCTCACCTTTTCCCTTCTTTATATCCTTCAACTTGTTCTTGAGGAAAAGAGTTTGATTTGCATTGCTAGATTTGAAAACACCAACCAACCTGTCATATACCTCCTTTGATGTATTCAAATCAGAGATATAAGCAATTAAGTGCTTATGAATAGAATCCATGATGATCTTCTTGGCTTTGACTTCACCCTTCTTGTACTTTGTCTTTAGCAATAGTTGGTGCATTGAAGGAGGTTCCGAAATCTTTCTCTGTACATAATCCATAACATCTTGCTCTTCTAATGTCAAATCAAGAGACATCTTCCATGCGTGATAATTAGACTTATCATGAAGCTTATCATCAGACTTGAAGTAGGATGTGGAGGCCATTGAATCTTGTCTTTGATCAGTGATTGCTCCTCTTAGTGATTGCTTTTCTCACTCTTGCTTAGGCTTTGTCTTCACCTTAGCTCTGATACCATGCTAATTTTAGGATAACAATGGTATGTTCTATGCTTAGAGCAATTTTACTTCAATTTCTTTATTAGCTCAATATCAATACCCAGTTTAGCAATCACATCAACATGATAGTAAAAAGCAGATAGAACATAAACAATAACAGTAGAAGACAAGCCAACACAAGAGGACACAAGATATGGCACCAACCAGGGACAAACCCCAATGTGGGGAAACCCTTGATCAATTTTTTTTATAAATTTTCAAAAGTTCAACAAAGAGAGAGAGTACAATGTATAATATTCAGTTGCGCAATTATAGTGAAAATCTGATCAATCAAATAGCAGAAACATAAAGCCCTAACCAGATAGTCAATGTTGGTCAATAGGGAAAAAATTGATCTCAAAAACAACTCGGTCAACCTTGGTCAACTCGTCCTCCAACAGTAAGATAATGCAGCCCAAAACAGTCCAAAAATAACCAGTCAAATCTGGTCAACAAAAGTCAATGCAACAACCTGAATTAGGGCAGTCAACGTTGGTCAATGCAGGGGTCAAACTGCCTCGGTTTTTGTTCCCAGAATAGCGGCCTGCTCAAACATAATTCCTCCACCCAAAACCGCACCAAAATGGGTCAACACTTGGTCAATGCAAGTCAAAAACAACCTCTACAATTTCGATCAACTCTAGTCAATGGCTGGAATAGAAAACCCTTCCTTTCCTTCGCATGTGTGGAGAGCAACTTTTGAATTTCGTACCCAAACAAATGAAGGAGAGAGAAGATTGTGAGCGAGTGAAGTGTCCAAATGAGGAGGAGGCACTATGGATTTATATGTAAACGTTGAGGATGAATAGACGTGATTGTTGGGCTTTTGAGCCTACATGAGTTTGCTGGCCGACCTTGACAATTTGTCCATAATCAAAATAAATTCATAATTTCATTTGTACATGTCAGAATGGGATGGCCTTTAGATCAATCCTACACCTTTCGGAGAGAGGAATCGAAGAAAAATGAGCTGCCTCATATGAGCTATCCAATGTGAATTTTGGCCCTAGTTGCCAAATTTAACGTTTGTACTATCAATTGGAGGTGTTCCAAAAGCATTTTAGGCATCGTTCACTTTGGTTTGTTTGCTGGTTTTTTGCAGGTCCATGAAAGTACAAGGGGAGATGCTACTGAAATTTCACTAAATTTGGTCATCCAAAGCACCATAACCATCTACTTTGTAAATCAATAATAAAACTAAGATTTCCCTTTATTCACAAGGGATACCCATCAATACAAAAGAATTGTAATATTGAGGGAGCTAGGAGAGTCTCCTAGGCACATCCCAATCCCCCTACCCAATGGGGGCCTCTTGTGTTTTGTGTCTCATTTTCATGGCACACTTTACTCAGGCTTAAAATTAACCTTGGACTGCAAAACATTAGAGTGGTTTAATTTCATTTTAATAGATTAGATTTCAATTTATGCTTTTAAATTAGATTTCATTTTTGCAAAAGTAATGAACCCCTTCAAGTCCTGATATGCTCTTTGTTGTTGCAAGCTTAGCTTGATCCTCATGCATGATCAAAGAGGACTTGTTGGTGGCATAGTTTAATTAGGGAAAACCACTTTAACCATTTATCTTAAGATTGGGTGAAAGTAAAGGTTGACTTGTGAGATCAAAGGTGTGGGCCAGTTTCCCCTCCTATTGGATCTCCTTGCAACTGGTGAACTTGTGAAATCATGGGAGCCATTGGAGTGAAGCTTCCTCTTGTTGGATCTCCTTACGACTTTCTGAAACCCATTCGAAGGATAAGGGTAGAATGGAAAATACATATTAGATTCGATTTATTTTCATTGCAAATCACACGTATCACCACATATATGTCTTACATTCACTAGTAATTCCAAGTAAAACTAATCTATTAAATTTTACCAAGAACACTTTCCACAACATTTTCTACAACATATTCAGTTGAGCTACACTCACATTCTTTTGGGATCTATTTTCAAGCAACACAAACATTCTTTCATTGGCACTGGTCTACATTGTTATATATTTTGTTTATGAATTTTCCATTTATGTGATTATTATTGTTGAATCATTCACTTATCAATTGTGTTTACATGCTTTCAAGTTACATGCTGTGAAATATGTGCTGAATGGTTAAATGTACTTTTGGTAAATAAAATCAACTCCTAAAATATTTCTTGTTAACTATAGTTTAATCAGCCTTAGTTGTTTTTAGAGATTACCCTCCTCGGCTTCGCTAGGAGTTAGCCTAGACGAAGGAGTTGAGATTTGAGAGACAACTACTCAACTCGAGACTTGCCCCCAAGGCCACACTTAGTGAATTAAAAATTTCTTCCATGTACCCTGTTGTCGCACAGATTGTCACGACAATGCTCAGACTGGGGGCTGTCACCTTGATTCCTGATCTCTCCGTTTAAGCCTGTCTCCCGCGGCTAAGGGGGGTAGACCCTATGGGATAATGAATCACCAACTGGGGATCAGTTGGGTTGGGAGGCACGAGGAACACACACTAAATTGATTTTATTAAGTTAATAGACCAATGCCTTACGAAATGATTAAATGATTATTTGTCAAATGCTGCAGAAATATGAACTCATTAACAATCGTTTACCATCAATCAACTCAAACAAAGATTAACTTTTATCAAATGCGAGAAAATGCTTAACGGCTTAATGATACTCCAGCAATTTAAAATTTCGAAAGATAAAGTGCGTTAAACAACCACGTAATTTCAAATGCTAACCGGATATCACATTCATATAGCTAATGATCATTCAAGCATTTTTTGAAAAAAATGATAAACATTAATTCCCGCATCAAAATTTTAGCCTCAGCAAAAAAGGATAAACATACCAAATTCCTGAGCCAAGACTGAAACTGGCAAATATTTTTTATTTTATTTATTTATTTTTTAATGTTTTTCAAATAAAACAAAATTAAAGACTAATAAAAAAATCTAAATAATATCAAAATCTACACTAAAAGAAAAGAAACTCTTTATGCCTTTTTTATAATTTTATAATTTTTTTATGAATTTTTATTGTTATTTTTTAAAATAAAAAATAACTAAAATCCTAACTAAAGTCTAAAAAAAGGGACTTTTTATTTATTTATTTATTTTTTTAAAGGTTGAGATAAACAAAATTAAAGTCTTGATATAAACTAAACTGAAGAAAATAAAGTTTGAAATTATTTAAGATCTAATCTAAATCTAAATTTTAAATCAAAACTCTCTTATTAAAATCAAAACCTAACTAAAAAGAAATTGAAAAATCTTTAAACTATGATAAAAATCAAAATCTAATAATACTAATCCTAAACTAAATTATATTAAAAATCTAAAAGGGAGAGAAAACTAGACGCTACCCTTTATTTTTCTATCATAAGAAACCAAAACTTAAAATAAAACTTAAATCGTATTTACGCTACATAGAAAATCGAATCCTACATATACCAAAATGCAATAAACCCAGCCCGCATTCAGAATATATTTCAAAACGAAATTTGATTTGCTGCAGGAAGGGAAAGAAACGAACGCAATTTTGCTTGATGACAGTAAACAAAAATCTCTGGTGAGGAAGCCGTAGATCAGGCGTAGATGGGTTCACGGGGCGTACACTACGAGCGTGCAGGTTTGCAGTGTGTTGGTGAGGCAAGAAATGACGACAGCAACGTGAAGGAAGAGATGCAACGATTCCTTGTAGCTTTATAACACTTCGTTTGCAGATTAAGGTGGAAAGCGAGGGTGATTTGCTTTGTGGAATTGAAAAACCGATAGCAGTTGAATGTAGAGCTGAAGCAGTGCTGCTAAGGAGCGAAGGAGATCATGCAATGAGGCTTGGGCTTGCAGAGATGGATTGATGGCTGCAACGCGGGAATTGGAGTGAGAAAATGGCAATCTGAAACCTGGCAACAATGTAGGAGCTCCACACAGCCTCCTTTTAAAGAAAAAAATTTCGAAATATTTTTCCTGGAAATGAAATCCCTGCAGATTCTTCTTCAGATAAAATTTGAAAACCCTGGATTGCAGAAATAGCTTAGATAAAACTCGGAAATCTTCAGAAACCCTGCAACCTGTAATAAAAAAAAACACCCAAAAATAATGTGTAGAAAACGGAACTAAAACCCTAGATCAACTAAACAATTACAACATTTACAAATTTTCGACTCTTAGATAGCCAGATTTATCAATAATCAACAGTAATATTTTCAAAATTTCAGGTTTACTATGAGATACTCTAGAAAGACTCTCATGCATTCATAAAATAAACTTAAATGATAAAACCAGGATCGAAACTGGCTGGGCTCTACAAGAAAATGCTTTGTGGGAGTTGGCTGGTTCAGCTGAGAACTTCCCTAAACACCCACTGATTTCTTCAATAAGGGTTTATTGCACAACTCACTTCAACCATCAATAAAGAGGGAAAAAAAATACTAGATTCCAGATACAATGGAGATACCTGCCATTATTTCAAAAATCTTATTGCCATTCAAACCCTAGTAAGTGAACAAGATACCTGTGTTCAACAAATCTCTACATCAAACTATTACTAATGGCTGAAAAATAAAAAAAATATGCAGAAAATAAAACAACTCATAGCGCTTCAGGAGAGTAATACCAGCAAGATTTCAACCCCAAAGTCTTTCTTTATTAGCACCAGAAAAAGTTTACAAGAGAGCTTTCTTCAGCACAAGACTCACAGATCGAATGATCTCAAATGACCCCTAGCACCCTATTTAAAAGGAAAAATCCCAATGGCTAGTTCGAGTGATCCATGCAAAATGATCTCGACGTCGATGAGGTTCAAGATATCTTTAATTCATCTGTCGAAATTTAATAAATTAAAAATTAAAATTTTGCATTTGTTTTCTCAAAATTTCGACTTATTTATTATTTTATTATTTTTCAATTTTTATTTTTTTTAAATTTTTTTATATTAATTTTTTAATTTTTTAATTTTTTAATTTTTTATTATTATTATTTTTTTTTTTTATTATTGTTTTAATTTTTTTTAATTTTTAACGTTTATTTTTAAATGGATCCTCGAACTTAGCCTTTGGAAAAATTTACCTAGGACTTAGGACTTAGGACTTATGAGGGGATTAAAACATTTTCTAACCCTCAAGACACTTTACATCATGACTTTTACAATTTTACATCTCAAGGGGGCCAACCCATTTGACATAGACCCTCATAGACCACCTAGTTCTGCGACACAACTATAATCTAGCAGATCAACGCACTAGGATTCCCCTAAGATTCTAATGACAAAATTCATTCCGCCTTTGGTGTTAGGCTGAAGGAAAACTCTGCCGATCATGGATCGGTGAAACAAAAAACCTTCCGGAATGTAGATTATCACTAGAAAATTAGGTCCACCTAGGCAATTTACATACATGACTCAGCTCTGCTAAGATTATTTACAACTACACATGCAGACTGGGTTTACAACATAATATGATCAAGTCGACAATGACTGTTGAATGGCATAGACGCGTCAATCAAGCGCTACCCCTTTTTCTTTGAAAAAAAGGGGGTGTACTACTACAGGAAGTTGACACGTAGTGGTCAACATAGCCCAAAGGTGTTGATTAAGCGACAACACATTTTTTCGTGTCGTTGTTGGAAAAAATATTTTTAAACCCGAAATACGACTTTTGTTTTGTTTTATGTATGTAACCCTAGTTATCAAAGCTTGATTTGTATCTGTCTGGCCACTCCACTTATAAAAAACTCTACAAGGTATTCTACTAGAAGAAATCCAAAGAGTTTGATTAATCTCAGTTCTAAACATGAAAAGGTTTATCGAAGGAGACTGAACAAACTTTCTTCTCGTAGACTCCTTGAAAATCTTGGAGATGAATTAATCCCTGATATCCATTTACTTTTTGAAGCAAATAATAGTAGAAATGGATGACTTGTATGCTCCCATTGATTTTTCAAATGTTGTTGGTTATCCACATGCTATTCTTGACAAAGCCTTGGAGAAGTTGCCTCATTTCCAGGGAACTAACACAATAAGTGCAAAGACTCACATTAGAAACTTCAACCTTTGTGTTAGCAAGTGGTGGAACAATCATAATTATGAAGATGTGAAGATGAAACTTTTTGTCTTTTCCTTAGAGGAAGATGCCTTAAATTGGTTTACAAAATAGGATGATTGAAAGTCTTCAATTCTCAAACAGGTTATAGGTACATTCTTTGATAGGTGGGGCGATATGAAAGAGGATCGACACTTATTAGCCAACCTAAATAGAATTAAGAATATTGAAAATGAAACCATGGAAGAGTTCAATAAATGGTTCAATGATCCAATCAAGAGTCTTCATCAAGATATTAAGCCTTCAGATGCCTCCATTCTCGTATACTATATTGATGCATTTAGTGGGGATATGTGTTGTGAATTGAGGGATAAAGAGCCAACCACTTTGAAGATTGCATAGAATATGGCTATAAATATATATAAGAACTAGCCAACCTCGGGAAAGTCAAATCTCCTTGGCTTCTCAAGAGGGACTTATTCAAAGTCCCATGAGCATAATAACATAGTAGAAGTTAAGAAAGCACCTAGTGACCCCATCAAGGAATTGACTCAATTGATGAAGACCATGGAAGTCAACCAGGCTCAATTGATAAAAACAATGGAAATCAATCTTGCAAATCAAACGAATGCCATGCAAAATAGGTTGATTGCCATGGAGAGGTCACATGAAAATAGATTCCCTCCCATGCTGTATGATAGGTGGCAAAAGAAGAGGACTCCTCAAGATCAAAGACCACCAAATTCTTTGGAATCTACAAATATGGTTGATCATCAAGCCTCTCCTTATTGCGAACCCTACAATTATTTTCATGAAGAGTCTACTTGTTCCATCTTGTGTCGGATTGTTGAAGGAGATATGGAAAGTACAAGTGAATATATAAACATGGTTGGAAAATGATATACTCTCTCTATGGAGGATTGCATAGAAACTATTGAATGAAGCCAAAGTGTCAATAATATTTCTGTTGTTTGTGGTGTTAATAATGTGTCTGCTGTTTGTGATAATGTCACTAGAGTCTATGGTGAGAAACTTATGCTTGAACAAGTCCTTCAGATGGCTAGGCATAAAGGGGTGACTTATCAAAGAAAATGTAATAAAGGTCATAATAAACGACAACAAATTATGTCAAGGGATTTTCCTCATCCCCCTTCAGATTTGAACATTGATTTGGGTGGCTGGATCAATGATGATAAGGTTCTGGTTCTAGTAGTTGAACTTCTAAAGGTATCATCCCAAAGGTCTAAGTTGTTAAAGGCTATAGAAGGAAGGGGTGGTGAAAAGATGCCAAAGGATACACCTAAAGATGCTCCAGTTATATTACAGAGTATGGATGTGGTCATGGGAAATGAACAACATCAACCCTTCTTCGTCACTTTGTTAGTGAATGACTACCTTTTGCATAATTGCATGCTAGACTAAGGTGCTTCGTCAAATGTCATGACTAAAAAGGTCATGGAGCAACTGAACTTAAGATTATCTAGGCCTTACCACAATATTTATGCCATGGATTCAAAGAAGATTGAAGTTTGTGGTTTCATCAAGGACCTCCAAGTACATATTGCGACATACCTAGACATTTCAATTACTATGGACATTGTGGTCATAGATGTGCCTAATGCATGGGGCATGCTCTTATCAAGAAAATGGGCTGTAGACTTGGGTGGCAGTATTCAAATGGACTTATGATATGTTACTATCCCAACAATTGATAACACATTTGTCAGGCTTGATCGAGAACTTGAAAGAAGATATCATGTGGAAAATCCCAAGGAACTAAATAATGAGCTATTTTTATGAATCAGAAGAGCTTGGTAGTTGTGCGGTGCTATCAAACTTCCTAGCACCTGTAGAAGACAAGATTAAGGATGAAAAGGCTGATGAATTTGGGCATATGAGCTTTGAAGGAGCCCATTCAAGATTGGGAAAGGATGTTGGAATCATGAACTTTGATGCATTGGATCCAGTAGTAATCTCTAGGAAAATGAGTGACAAATCAGATGAGTTGGCAGGAGCAACCTCGACACTTCAACTCATAGACGGAATAATGAAGGATAAAAATAAAATAAAAGGAAAATTGAGATTGATGACCACACAGAGGTTGGGACATATTAGGATACCAAATTGATCATAATTGGAAGGGGTACATCAGAAAAGGAGCCAATGAATTTGCCTGCAAATGGGAAATTACTCAAGCTATTCTTCACTGAGAACATTTGATTCCTAGGGAGCATCCCTTGTAATGTATTTCTAACCTTCTCTTGCTTTCCATTTTTGCCTTTCAAACATTTTCATTTTAGCAATATCATTTCTTTTTAGTACGTAGGATATTGGTAATTTTATATATGGTGCATGTGCTACTAATATGTTGTGGCAAGATGTTTCTAATCGATGCAGATTCTGGAGTTTTCACATGGTTTCCTAAAGATCAAGCACACGTCCCCATGTGCAGCGAAATGTTACCTGCCAAGATGTACCTAGTAGGGAGTGAAGATTCCATGGCCCAATGGACAAGGCACCAATCAATTTTTTTTAAGTTTAGAAGTCCAACAAGCCAATCTTGCCCGTTTCTTCTTCTCTCATTTTTGATTGTCTTTCTTCATGCAAATTCCGTACCCCATGAGGAAATTGTAAAAAAAATGTCACTAGTATGATGAACTTATGTAAAAGACTTAGACCCTTGGGACCTAGTTACTAAGGAAGTTGCTCCCGAGTGTTTTTTTCACTATATTAATTATTTTTGCTTTTTAGCGATAAACAATAAATTTTTTTTTTTATTCACACCCTCCAAAGTTGGAGTGCATCTTAATAAGTAGGTCTTTAGTGTGTTTCTAAGTCTAGGTCAATGTATATTACCATGCTAGGCATTATGTTGAGTCTCGTGGAATTACATTAGGTTTTAGTAGGATTTTTTAATAATAAAAAAATTCCCAAGAATTTTTTATCAAAATTTATGTAGCAAATAAAAAAGTAGTGCTAGGGAATGTTGTATGGCATGTGAGTACTAGTTTTTCACCCTTAGAGTACCAACATTACCTTAGTACCCACTTTGGGGTGGAAAATATTAAATTTTCCTCATGAAAAATTAGGATATTAAATAACTGGTAACATGCCAGAAACATGTTTTTAGTCAACTGAGTCTCTTAATCACTTGAGAGGAGTGAATGAGCACTTAAGAATCAGTGATGATTGAGACCAACTTAAGAGCAAAGTTGGAGGCCAAGTTAAATTCCTAAAGAGGACGAGTTATGGGAAGTGAAGATGTCGAGTTAACTCTTGAAATGAGGCTAAGTTACACTCAAATATGGAGGGTGAGTTGGAGGAAGGTAGTACAAGTTCACTCCTAATTCCACTTGGCCTATGCATTGCACACTTGAGGGGCTACACAACCCTCTGATTTTCCTATGCACTCATCTCTTGGCATACACACCCTCCACTTGCAAACTCATGTTATGCATTGGGATCATCATTTTCTTGGGATGCGAGGAAAAAGACAAGAAAAATCATGATATTAAATAATTGGTAACATGCTGGAAACATGCTTTTAGTCAATTGAGTCTCTCAATCACTTGAGAGGAGTGAATGAGCACTTAAGAATCAGTCAAGTGATGATGTGGAGGCCAACTGAAAAGCAGAGTTGGAGGTCAAGTTAAGCTCCCAAAGAGGACGAGTTATGGCAAGTAAAGATGTCGAGTTTGGGGGATGAGTGGGTTCTTTAATGAGGTCGAGTTAACTCTTGAAATGAGGCCAAGTTACACTAAAAGATGGAGGGTGAGTTCGAGGAAGGTAGTATGAGTTCACTCCTCCTCATTCCACTTGGCCTACGCACTGCACACTTGAGGGGCTACAAAACCCTCTCCTTTTCCTATGCACTCAACTCTTGGCATACACACCCTTCCACCTGCAAACTTGTGTTATGCATTGGGATCATCATTCTCTTGGGATCTCCTTCATCTTGTAGGATCTCCTCTCTCTTTTTCTATAAATTGGAGCCCTCTCCTCCATTGTAATCTAGTATGGAAGCTTGGAAGAGCTTGGGGAATTGCTGCTATTATTGGATTGTTCTATCATCTTAATAATAAAGAAGGCAATCGAAGCTACATGGTGTAAAGTTTTGTGTGGTTGCTTGGATTCAAATGGAGGTATAATTGTTTTAATTGTATTTTCTTGGGAATTTCTTGGTTATAGTAGGCCTTTGAAGGGGTGTTGTCACCCAATAGGAATATACTCTTCAAAGTTGGTTATTTGATTAGTCTATTTACTTTCTTACACTGAAATTTTAGATTATATGTTCATCTTGGTTGATTGACTTATTTTTGAGATTTCATGTATAGGGGGTCACCTATCTATTAACAAGTTTTCTTGGCAAAGATCTTAAGTTTTATAGGTGCCTCAAGCTTGAAGAATTGGAATCCTCCTCGGTTGGAGTATCCATCTTCAAACACATAGGAAGGCTTATTGCCACTGAGCACCAAGTGTCTCCAAGTGCCTCGAAGACTCCTTTCTCTCTTCCTCTTCTTCACATACATTCTCTAAATTTTTTTCTCAATTTCTTGGGTTCATTTCTATGAGATTTATTGTTAAATCAAGCAAGATAAAGTACCAATCTTGCTACTGTCCTAACAACAGTAAAATCAGCCAAGAAATGCTGGTTTTTTGCAGGTCCATGAAAGTACAAGGGGAGATGCTATTGAAATTTCACTGATCATCCAAAGCACCTAAAGGAGACCCATAACCATCTACTTTGTAAAGCAATATTAAATTTGAGATTTCCCTTTATTCACAAGGGATAACCATCACTACAAAGGCATTGTAATCTTAAGGGAGCTAGGAGAGTCTCCTAGGCATCTCAATCCCCCTACCTAACAAGGGGCCTCCTGTGTTTTGTGTCTCATTTTCATGGTGTGCTTTACTTTGGGCGTAAAATTAACCTTGCACTCCAAGCCATTAGAGCATTCTAATTTCATTTTAAGAGATTATCAATTTATGCTCTTAGATTAGATTTCATTTTTGCAAAAGTAATGAACACCTTCAAGTCCTGATATGCTCTCTGTCATTGCAAGCTTAGCTTGATTCTCGCGCATGATCAAAGATTACTTGTTGGTGACATACTTTAATTAGGGAAAACCACTTTTACCATTTATCGTAAGATTGGCGGAAGGAAAGGTTGACTTGCAAATTGTCAACTTGTGAAATCAGGGGAGTCATTGAAGCAAAGCTTCCTCCTGTTGGATCTCCTTGCGACTTTCTGAAACCGATTCGAAGGGTAAGGTTAGACAGGGAAACACATATTAGATTAGATTTATTTTCGTTGCAAATCACATGGATCACCACATATCCCGTATTTGTCTTACATTCAATACTGATTCCAAGTAAAACTAATCTGATAAAAAAATACCAAGAACACTAACCACAACATTTTCTACAACATATTTAGTTGGGCTACAATCACATTCTTTTGAGATCTATTTTCAAGCAACACAAGCATTCTTTCATTGGCACTAGTCTACATTGTTATATCTTTTTTTTATGAATGTTACATTTATGTGATTATTATTGTTGAATCATTCACTTATCAATTGTGTTTACATGCTCTCAAGTTATATGCCATGAAATATATGTTGAATGGTTAAATGTACTTTCGGTAAATTAAATTAACTCCTAGAATATTTCTTGTTAACTATAGTTTAGTCAGCCTTAGTTGTTTTTAGGGACTACCTCCCTTGGCTTCACTAGGAGTTAGCCTAGACAGAGGAGTTGAGATTTGAGTGACAACTACTCAATTCAAGACTTGCCCCCAAGGCCACAGTTAAGTGGATTAACAATTTCTTCCATGTAGCCCAAAGGTGTGGATTAGGTGACAACACTCACTCACCAAACTCGACTAAGACTCACCTAAATTGGCAAACTTGGGAGTTGGACCCAAAAGCAACAACCAAAAAACCTTGCATTTGCAATTCGATCGAGTCAGACTTGTTTTGGAAGGAGTTTTAGGAGGGGAATGAAGTGTTTGACAAGGTAGAAATCTTTATAAAGACATTTCTCCTCTCATTCTTTCTCATTTCATATACTTTTAAGATACATTTTTTCCCTTAAAAGTATTCTGCGTTGTCACTATGAGGGGGTTGAGTTTGCCATTAGAATTTTTATCAAAATTTTGAGTTAGCCATGCAACACGTCAGGTTGTAAGTGCACTTGGTCAGTGTTTGGGTACATCCATACCAAAAAGTGCAACAGGTTGGGTGATGAATAGTTGGAGAAATCGGTCTTTATCTACTGCTACAATCTTCAGATGCTCACAAAACAATTGTGAGCAAAGGATCTGGATCCAATTTTATTAGATAAGATTGATCTAGTCTCTGATTAGGTCTTGGAGGATGAATCTCTTGTTGATGATTTGAGTTGGCTCGATGGAGACTCTAGAACTCCCTAATGTTCCATTATTCAAATGAAAACACCAAATACACTGGCTTCACAGTTGTTGCTTCAGTCTAGTGATGTCGACGCTAGCTCCTTGAGGGCTTATTCTAGGCATTCTTGTTGTCATGCATTAGACTTGAGATTGGGATTGCAGGCATTGTCAACCTTGTTTTTTTAATTATGCTATGAGACTGAGTTATGTAGTTGAATCGAGTAATATTTGTGAATTTGATGATGGACTCATCTTTCAGTTCAATATTTTGCATATAATTATTAAGTATCTAATGTTGTGTTATGAAATTTTATGAGATATCTTATGAATTTCTGCATAGATTGTGGTTTTATAACTTATATGGATTAGAAATCGGATCATTCATGAAATAATTTAGTCATTTGTTAACATTATTAAAAATATCTTAATTCACAAAATATTTTTATTAATGTTCACGAATGTTGTTGAAGCTAAAATTGAGAGGCTACTAATTTATGGGAATGTAAATTGAAGGACAGGAAAAATGTCATTATTTTTTTTTGGTAATCGACAAGGGTGAATGTCAAATTTCAACACTGCTGTCAACGGTTCATTGTGTTGAATGCATCATATGATTAATGTGCTATGGCGTTTGCTATGTTTGATGAAGCTGGAAAAAGGGGATTCCTCCCGCATCTTCTGTTGTCGTATCTTCAATTATCTTCATTGGATGTTTCTGGGGAACTTTTTCCTTGTGTTATTTATGCCAACTTATGACACTGATAATGAGCTAGGGCCTCAGTCGTTTTAAGGTTTTCCTAGCTGTTGTTTTCTTCTTTCTTTATTGTCATTTATATCTCTTGTATGTCAATAACATTTTAGCTCTATGAGTGTTTTAGACACTCACACTGTCTAGTGATTGTGATATGTAGTCCCATTGAGCTATAATTTGGTTATTTGTGAACATTAATAAAAATATATTATTTCTATAAAGTTATAAATCCTCAACTTCAAGTGTTTAGCCTATGCTATCACTGTTGTTCTTGATCTAGGACCACTTTTGTACTTGCTAGTACCTTCAACTAAGTAAACAAACTGGTAAAAGAGACTCAGGTATTTTATGTTAATATAACTTCAGAAATTTGCTAAAGCTGGTTATTAGCTGCTTTATAACTGGCTATACGTTTAGTTGGAAGGTCATTTTGCATGGGCTCTTATCCGGTTATAACAATATATTTAATAACAACCATAAGCATGATAAATTTTCTGAAGTGCTTTCGTATTCTTTTAATGGCCATGTTGCACTGGCTGTTACGTTTGAACATACTAAAGTAGGATAGGTTAAGAAAGATAGCTTACAACAGTAACAAATTATCTTAAAGAACGTCAATATGTACCTTGACAAAAATGTGGGAAACTAGTAAAATATGGCTGAATTTATCCTTCATAATTGCCTTATGCCTAACAGAATAATGGGAAACAGAGAAAGAGTAGAGGTTCATTCAAAAGTTATCTTAAATTGCATGCATGAAATGGTTCCAGGGAAGTCATTGGCATTATGTGCTTTTTAATAGAGCTTAGTTAGCTCAATTCAACACTACAATTGTCTCGGTGAAATTTTATCTTGGTAGTGGTTGTGTTCCACAGCATTGTAATATTTTGATTCAAGATTCCAATAGGATCAAAGTGGAACTCACCTTTGGTCCCACTTGAGTCAGAGAAAATTCAAATATCTTGTTAGAAATTAGGATAATATACATTTGTCTTTAGAAAAGAAACATCTTTATTGTCATGAACTCATATGCGAAGTGGCAATGCAAACCTCTGCGCAATAGACCCAACTCTTTCTCAAATCTCAAATGTGAGACACTAGAATGCTGCCAATGTTTTGCAAATTCAACGAGCTCCTATCTAGTTTTACCCTCAAGAAGAGAACCCCTCACACTGAATATGTTTAATTGCTCACACTGAATATGTTTTGTATCCTCGCATTATTTGCATTGCTCTTGTACCATTGTTAAGCCATTTTAAAATTCTATCTTATTTTGGCCTTTTTGTTTTCCATTTCTCACAATATTTCTAAGCTAAAGGTTATCATGTCCAATTTTTCGCAACTCCTAGTCTAATGGAGTGTTGTACTTTCATATAAGACATCATAATCATACCCAATCATGTTTGGAAGCTATTATCATAAGGAAATTCCATTAAATAGAGTTATTCCTACGACTTGGATAGTTTGTTTGCAACATACATTTGTAACATGTTCTTAAGTACTTGGCTGACTCCCTTGCCTTTCCATCCAATTGTGGATGGCATGCATTGTTAAAATTTAGCTTGGTACCCAGTGCTGGATTATAGCTCTTCCAAAACTTGGAAGTGAAATTGTATTTTGCATTATTCCATTTAACACTCTAGTCTCCAACCTCCATGATAATTCCAAAAATGTCCAATGCTTCACATGTGAAGAGAGTTCACATGAAGTGATTGCTTTAGTTACTTTATGCACTATCGCGATTATGAAATCATGTTTCTTTACTGTGCTTGGCACTCTGGTGGTGAAGTATATTGAAATTGTCTTGTATTTCCATTTTGACACTCAAGTAGTCAAAGACCAACTCACTATTGGTGCTCTGTTTTAACTTTTGACTCATTTACATTGAAGAAAGCCTTAAATATATTCAACTATGCCCCTTTTAATTCAATGTCAAGAGAATACTGGTTTATTGTTGTAGTTTTGTTTGATGGTTTGGGTCTCCTACATGTGTTTGTACTCTGTGCTTTTTCTAGGAGGGATCCTCAAAATTCCAATTGAGCATATAAATTTGTTGTTAGACAAACAAGGCCATCATCTTTGGTCTCATAATCCTCATATTTGTGTTAGGCATTTATTGTATCCCATTAATTTTTTTGATGCTTGGTTGATTGCCTTCTTCATTTCTTCATACCATTTGTCATGGGCAAGTTCTTCAAGTTGTGTTTTGCCTTGAATACGAATTTGCAATGGTCATTGTAATAAGATCTCTTCCTTAGTTGAATCCCTTTGCAACCTTGTCCTCTTTGGCTTGGATTTAAAAATCATGTTAACTTGGAGAGCTAGCCATCTTCTTAGTCTAGCATTTAGTTTGGGTTGAGTAAAAAGATATTTTAAATTATCGTGGTCAATAGTTAAAGTTTCATGCTTATTAGTAATGTCTCCGCATTTCCAAGGCATGAACCAACACTACTAGATCTAAATCATGAGCTGTCTAGTTCATCTCACAATCCTTTAGATTTTGGGCCTCACAAATGATGACATTCTCATTCCTCACTAACCCTTAATGGTGGTTCTAGACCTTAAAAATAAATAAGCATCTAAGTGCCTAGGAGATAGAATCAGATCAAGACACTCTACCCTCTACAAGATGTCAATAAAAATAAGAATAAATGTCTCAAATATATGATGTGTATATGATGCACTCTTGATGCTAGAATGTGGGGTGATATTTGATGACAAAAATAAACAATAATGAATAACAAAATATCATATAAGGGCCATTGGACAAGCACATATTATAGAACAAGATAACAAGATAAATGGATGATTGAAGATAAATCAAGGTGTTACCTTTTAAACTCCTACTTTTTGAGATAAATCCCTAAAGCTCAAGCAAGGCCTTGGAGGAACTAACAGGGAGGCCATGTCACCTCACCAACCCTCTTCAGACTTTAGGCTGACTCTCCTCTAGGTCCACGGGGGCTACCCTGTTACAAGATTTCTAAAATTTTAAGCTATGAATTGCAAGGTGAAATGAAGAGTAAATTTCAGCAAAACAGTTTTGTGGGTTAAGTGAATAAAGTAGATGAATGGTCTGGAGACTTGGTTTTTTGATTGGACAAATGGAGTCAAAAAAGCCTCAATGAGAGGCTGTCCTATTAAGGGAAAGAGGAACAATATGGCTGCAAAGTATAGGCTTTATTAACCCTTTCCTTGCTGTCCCAAATTTCTGGAATTTATTGGGGAGAATACTAGTGTAGGTAAACTCCAATGGCTAAGAAAATTGTACCGATGAGGAATAGATTGCAAGTGCATACAACCAAATATAGAGAGACATGCATCAATATAGACCCCCCCAATGATAAATACAATAGAAAAGGAATGGTGTTACCTTATCCAATATTTCATCAACATAATTCAAAAAGATTTAATGAATGTGAGGTAACATATAGATATAGAAGAGTTCCTCGTCCATTAAACAATTTACTCATCGTACAAATACATCAATAGGTGTTCAACTAAGCTCCAATGGATTTCTCTCTATCCTCATCAACAAATTCCTTACAAAAATTAGAAGTGACTTGTTGGGATCCACTCTCTTCTCTTGGAAGAGACAATAAAATAATCATCCTCCATAAGGAAAGCAATATAATAGTGTTGGAAATACAGAGAGGGGAGGTGAATCAATATTTTGTTACTTGTGACAAATTTTCTCTTAGTTAATCTTGAAACTGAATTTACATCACATAATCAATCATCCACAATGTATGAACACAAAGATTAAAGTGCAAATCAAAATTTGAAGAAGAAATACTTGAAAACAATCTTTACTTTATTGCAATTTCTTGTGAGGACACCAATCCTTTGTAAGCACCAACTTACAAAAATTCCAAGCTCCAACCTATCAAGAAGATGAGGATACCAATCCTTAATAAGCACCAACTTATAGTAATTCTAGGCTCCAACTTGAACTCAACCTTCACTACACTAGAACACGGATTTCAAATCGAGCATGAACTAGATTTTCAAACAATAGAACTAAGCCTTGAAATTCGGCCTTCAAACAACAAAACTCGTCCCATGAAACTCAGCCTTCAAATAATAGAACTCGCCCCCTGAAACTTTGCCTTCAAAAATAACAATACTTAGCGCTGAAAAGCATACCAAAAACCCTTCACAAGATCAATGCCAAAAATCCTTCAAAAGATGTGCCAAAACCTTCCATAGAAAGTTGCTTCAATGCGACTTCTCTTCACTTCTTCTTAGTTCATGAGATATGAACTTCAGACCTACTCCTTCACTCTCCTAAACATGAGTGGTTAGAAATGCTGCTTCTCATGAATATTTGAGTGTGTTTGGACGCTAGGTTAGGGCTGATTTGTCCACTGGCTAGGCCTGACCAGTGCAACTAGCAGATTGTATAGTGAATATTAAAAAATTCATTTCTTCTCAATTGTGAGGAGTTAGAAAGCGTGCCATATACCGTTGTTAAGCCTTGGAAAGAGTTTCCAACCACATATCCTATGCTCACATTTGAGCTAAGTAATTGGAGTAAAAATGCTTTAAAGATAAGGTATCTAATTAGGGCCTACTTGTACTTTGGTTGGGTCATCTTGTCAAAATATTTCATATCTCTTTATTCCTATGGAATTAGGAGTGCCAAATTCCATTGGAAAGGTCTCAAAATATGCTATTTGACTATGTAATTTCCTCTTTCATTTGGACAACCTTGGACATCAATAACAACCAATTTTAACAATCTCCCCCTTTCTCATTGATGGAAATACTTTGATAGTTATTTCTTTCAATGGTTGTCCCCCCTTCTGTTTTCTCTTCATGCTTATTGTAAGTTGTTCCCCTTGTTTGCATTCTCTTCACACTTCTTGTCAGTTGCTCCCCTTTATTTGCGTTCTCTCCCCCTTTGACATCAATAGCAATGTGGGTGCTCCCTGTTAGTTTGGCAGCTCAGGGACAAATCCCTCAATTGGATAGTCTTCCTCATCAAGAAAGACCCCTCCTAGCCTTTGGAAGAATTTAATTTGGTTAAGGAAAAATGTATTTTTAAGTAGGAAATCCACATGTGCACAAAAGTATAGGTCGTCTTTAAGATAAATTGGACACTCTTGGAAGCATATAATTACAAGACAAGTTAACCCCATTTGGACATCATCATCAAGCATCTTCTTCTCTCTCTTCTTTGGATTGGTTCGCACAGGTTTGAAATTGGTTCTTAGAAGTCCGAAATTGCAGGGTCGGAGCTCACACATGTGAAAAGAAGGATATTTAACTGGAGCTATAGGGTTGGTTTGTGGAAATATCGGCAACAACTGCTCACTTTATAGGGTATTCCCTGCGGCTGGAGAGCTTCAGCTGCACTCACTGTCACTGCGTCTATGTGACTGTGATCTTAACGTAAATTCTTTTGACCGTTGAACACAAACTTTAGAGATTTTGACTTTGATCAGATTTGTCTACATGGCTCATCTATTAGATATTGTTTGGTTGGCTTTGGGATTGACTTTGACTCTTGATTGATGAATTGCAACATTGTACTCTTTGCTGAACATTTTATGACAATCTAATAAGAAGAAGATTTTGAAAAGGTTTTTCTGGTTGTGGGTTTTTCCTTGGTCTTTGACCAAATCCTTGTGGCTCTTATTGCACTTGATTGTCTTCTATTGTCTATTGAATTTATTGTTCTATCTACAATTGCTATTGATCTTTGGAAGATTAAATTGTGTTGAAAGATTGCTAATTAAAGAAAAGTATTGGGCTAAAGTGATTGTAACAACATAGAACAGTGGAAAATTAAGATGGTATCAGAGCTAAGGTGAAGACAAGCCCAAGGAGACGAGAGATAAGAGAAATTATTCTTGAAAGATGCAGAGTGATCCTAGTTGATTTGGTCAAGTTGTCTACCTCTTACTTTAAGGATAACGAGAAGTTGGGTGAGTTATCTAATTTTGATGATTGGAAGATCAAGTTGGAAGTTATACTAAATGACAACGATGTTTTGGAATATGTGAAAGGAAAGGGTACGTGAGCCTCCGTCAAATGCTTCTGATTGCTGTCAAATCCAAATAAAAGAAAGATGAGCTCAAAGCCAAGAAAATTAACATTGATGGTTTGAAAGATCATTTGCTTGTTTATGTTGGTAAACTAAAGAAATCTAAGGATATTTATGGCAAGTTGGTTGGGATGTATGAAGTCAACAACTTGAATCATATTTTATCTTTGAAAAATCAACTCAAAGAAATGAAGATGAACAAAGGGGAATCCATGCAATCCTATATCATGAGGAATCCTGCCTAAGGGATCAATTGCAATCTGCTGGTGAACAAATATATGACAGAGAGCTGGTGGTGGTGACTCTTCAAGGTCTTCCTCCTATTCAGGATCTTCATGACTACTTTAAGCAACAATAATGTTCTTCCGTCATTTGAAGAGCTTGTTGGTAAATGCACTCAAGAAGAGGCCAAGATGATTGCCAGAGGAAGAATTCAAAAGCATGAAGAAGGAGAGCCCTCTGCATTTGTCACTCAAGACAAGAAGAGAAAAGGAAGGGAAAAACCATCTGGTTCTAGAAGGCCTCCTCTTGAATAAAAAGACTCTAATAGAAGATCAAGGGATATCAAATGCTACAATTGTCACAAGCATGGTCACTATGCCCAAGATTGCTCAAAGAAGAGAGTTTCTTCAAGGGCCTATTACAACAACAATCGTGGCTTCAACAATAATAGATTCAACAACAGAAGAAGAGGTGACAAGCGAAGAAGATGAGATGATAGAAGAAGAAGGGATGATAGAAGGAGAAGAGATACTTTGAATGACTACGAAGAAGGCCATCGTCCTCAAAATAGGTAAAGGAACTCTAGATATGAAAATAATTTAGCTGCCAGTTAATTTAAATATATTCTTATTTATGCTCTTTCTAGTTCTTCCCCACTGGATTTGTATGATAGTTGGTTGGTAGATAGTGGGGCTTCTGAACATTTCTTTGCGTACAAGGAAGTCCCCTCTAACTAGGTTGAGAGGGAGACAAGTTTGAAATCATTCTTGGAGACAACTCTACTCATCATGAGAAGGGTTTTGGTTTCGTCAAATTTCATTTAGACTTTGGTGAATCCATTCTTCTTCATGATGTGATGTACGTTCCGAGATTAAAGAAGAACTTGGTATCTATTTCTGCTTTGGAAGACAAGGGTATGAGAGTAGCTTTCATTAAAGGAAAAGTCCTCACATGGCCTATGGAATCCCACGTGAGGAATGCTTTTACCTTGGGATCTAGAGTTGAAGGACTCTATAGAGTCAATGGAAGACCTCTACTAGTAATGGTCCACAACACTAATCATCAAAGTGAGCTATGGCACCGAAGGTTGGCACATCTACATTATGAAGCTCTACCGAAATTGAAGAAGTTAGTCTCTAGGATGCCTGATGTTCAAGGCAATCATGATGGAGTATGTTCGGGATGTGCTAATGGAAAGAAGTCAAGGGGACCACTCCCCTATAGCAGGAACAAGAACGATGATATTCTTCAACTCATTCATTCTGACTTATGCAGACCCATTCCTGTGCACTTTATTGTTGGACATTTGTGCTATATAATCTTTATTGATGACTTCTTCAGGAAGACATGGATATATTTGAAGCATAAGGATGAGGCTTTTGATATGTTCAAGGACTTCAAGGCACTGATAGAAAATCAAATAGGGAAGAAAATCAAAATCTTCAGGTTTGACAATGGTGGAGAGTACTTTTCAAATGAATTTATTGAATTTTGCAAGAAGCAAGGTATTAAGAAGGAAACCATTGTACCTTATAATCCCAAGCAGAATGGAGTGGCTAAAAGAAAGAAACAAGTCCATCTTGGAAGCTGCTGGAGCTATGTTGCATGATCAAAAGTTGCCGAAATTCCTCTAGGGAGAAGCTACAAATACAACAGTATATGTTCAAAACTGGCTTCTTCATCAAGCTTTGGGCAACAAGAATCCTTAAGAAGTATTCACAAGTGTGAAGCCCAACATTGGACATCTCAGGATATTTGGTTGCCCCGTATATTTTCCATGTGCCGAAGGACAAGAGGAACAAGCTGGAAGCCACCAACAAGAAAAGTACATTTGTTGGTTATTGTGAAAATTCTAAAGCATTTAGAATATACATATCTAGTCGAAGGAAGATCAAGCTTAGCAGGGATGTAACTTTCGTTGAAGATGCTGCCCTTGGAAAAGTAAGGGACCTTCCTCCACCTCCTCTTGTTGAGAAGAAAGATGATGATACAAACATATTAGAAGGTCCTTTTGTGCCGAAATTTGAGAAGGACATTGCTGATGATCCCATGGAGCCTATGGACCCCTTGGATCCTCCTCCAAGTGATCCCCCGACCAAGAAGAGACCATTATGGCTTCATGATACTTTACAGGATGCTGAGAGATATGTTCCCGCCAAAAGGACCTTTAGAGAAAGTAAGAATCCATGCCGATATCAAGGATACGTTGTAGCTATGAGCACCATGATCCAGGCCGAGCCTTCTACCTTTGAAGAAGCTGTGAAAGAACAAGTTTGTAAGGATGCCATGGCTGAAGAATATGAATCGATTATGAAGATTATGTATGGGATGTTGTGTCGATACCTAAGGGAAGGTCTGTCGTAACTTAAAAATAGCTATGTAAGATCAAGCATTGAGTTGAGGGAAGCATTGAGAAGTACAAAACAAGGTTCGTGGCCTGAGGTTTCTCCCAAAAAGAGGGAGAAGACTATGACAATATATTTTCTCCCGTTGCTCGCTGCACTACTATTAGATCGATTGTTGCCCTTGCTGCTAGTCGAGGATGGACTCTTCACTAGATGAATGTAAAGACAACATTTCTTCATGACATACTATAGGAAGAAGTATATGTTGAGCAACCTCAGGGATTTGAAGTGAAGGACAAGAAGACTCACTCTTGTATGTTGAAGAAAGCACTATATGGTTTGAAGCAAGCCCTAAGAGCCTGGTATGCCCATATTGACAGTTACTTGGTGAAGCTTGGATTCACGAGAAGCAGTGCCGATCTGAACCTCTAGTTCAAAGTGGTCCAAGTTATGCCTTTGATTTTGGTTTTATATGTTAATAATCTATTCTTGACAGGCAGTGAGCCCCTGATGCTCGAGTGTAATATGGAGTTGGCCTCTGAGTTTGAAATGAATTAGAGGTTTGGCATTACTTCCTAGAATTAGAGGTTTGGCAAAAAATTTGAGAGATTTTCCTTTCTCAAGGAAAATATGTCATGAAGCTATTGGAATGATTTGGAATGACGGAATGCAAATCCTTAGCCACTGTGATGGAGATAAACTTCAAGAAGTTATGTGGAGATGCTGCTGGACCTGACTTGGTAGACCCTTCCGAGTACCAATAGTTGATTGGGGCATTGATGTTCCTTGTGAACACTTGTCCGGACATATGCTTTGCAATGAACACTTTGAGTCAATTCATGACTAAGCCCCTTCATGCACATTGAGTTGCTTCCAAACACATATTGAGGTATTTGCATGGGATGATTAACCTTCATCTAAGATATATGGCTGGAATGTAAGACTTCATGGTTACACTGATGCTGACTGGGCAGGAAATGTTATTGACAGGAAAAGCACATCAAGGTGTTCCTTTAGTTTGGGGTATGCAAAGATATCTTGGATGACCAGGAAACAAAAGTCCATGGCTTTAAGCACAACCTGTTGAGAAATCTAGGGCATGAATAGTTAAAATATTTCTCTGCTTGATAATTGCTTGTTGATATACTTTTACTTCTTAGCTTATAGTCTTTTCTTCGTTATGTAATTATTATGTTCTTTTCATCAAGACAATTACCAATATGCACAATAAAAGGCAAGTGACATAGCATGTAGGCTTGTCCGCCAGGGCCAAAAACTCTCATCTCTTGAGAGGAAAACCCGATCAAAATTCTTCTTCTAGATCTTCAATTGACGAGTGCCAAGACCATGACACAGACACTTGACTCTAGTATCCTCCAAAGAACCTTGTCACTAACCTTGATGCTCTACCTCTTCACTTCCTCGACTTTCTTTTTGATCTCGAACTGCTCTCCTCGGCTCCTTCTAGAGAAACTTGGTCTCTATACTTACACTGCTTCTTCTCGACTTCTCCTAGAGAAAATCAGTCTCTATGATCTTACTTGCTTCCTCTAGAGAATGTCTGTCTCTATATCTTGGTTTACTAGAACAGGTATCCCAGAAGAATCCTTCCTTTGCTTCCCCAAAAGAAACCTCCTTCGCTGCCCCAAAAGAAACCTCCTCTTCGCTGCCCCAGAAGAATCTCTTCTTCGCTATGCCCAGAAGAATCCTCCTTCGTTTGCCCAGAAGAAACTTCCCTCTTATCACTTCTTCGCACTTCTTCATTGAAATGTAAGTCGAGTTACTTGCCTCTAAGTGAGGCCAAATGTGGCTATATATACACTTCTTCTCATGTCCTTTAGGCCGACATGATCTCAAGATTTAGGCCAACTTCTTCTAGCATGTTTTTCCATCGTTGTAGGCCGACTTGAAAAGGATAAGTGGCAAGGTCTCGGAGGATACTTTACATAGACAAGTTTGACCTTTTACAAAGTGTAACATGACTTCATTACATGACAATGACTCTAACATTTTATGACTACATGACAAATAGATCCTAAAGACTCTCAATATGAGTCCTCACTCAAAAATAAACTCTCTTGCTCATGAAACCCATGAAGCAAGTCAATACAATAATTTTATTTTTCTTCTTTACATCTCATTACATAAAATCCTAATTACATGTTATTATGAAGACCAAACCTAGTTACACTTTTCAACACTCCCTCTTAACTAGGGAGGTATTCATAATGGTACTTGTACTTTCTCAACTTGAAGAATTTCTCATAAGAAAAATTCTGATTAGTAACTCATTTGTATAGCATCATATCAGCCAACATTGTTACATAGCAAATCCTTGACTAACAACTCTCTATCTCCACAAGATCTGAGCTCAATGATGGCGAGACTAATGATTTATAGACACTCTCATCATTGTCTCTCTCGGAACATCCCCTACTCGGGTACTCAGGGTATGTTCCATGAGGACTATTCTTATCGTGGACTCCCCAACCCTCAAACAATATCGGTCATCCACGACTACTCTTTCTATTGGATGCCCCATTTCATCCTCAAAGAGTATCTAATACCAAGCGATTACCCAATCCTCCATTCTGTCTTCCCAGGTGAATACCAGAATATCATGTCTTTCTCTCCCTCTCAAATAGGGAGGACATATTCCAATGAAGGAATGTACTCATTCCTACAAAAGGAATGTACCTAAGCTCCCTCTTCGCTAATTTCCAAGTTTCTTCCAAGTAAGAAACTTCTTTTCAGGCTCCCTCTCAACTAGGGACCTATAGTAACTCCTCATGTGGAACAACTAGCTGCTAGGAGGACTCCTCTCTTCTTCGATGTCATAAGTTTCTTTTGTCATGAAGTCTTCATCTTTTGGGGACTTCTTCATAGGGCATAGACCATCCGTCACTTTCATTCATGAGTATATCATCAGAAAGTGATCCATTAGTTTTCCATCTGGCTTTGCTTCAGGTCATACTGCTTTCATGCTATATTTTTCAGAAGGATCTTACATCTTTCAATATGGTCCTCTTGGAAGTTATCCATAGATCTTCCCTTTGGCAGTCCTACATAAGCCCAACCAGGTATTAGTTCAAAAATAAGTGAACACTTAAATCGAACATTACCTTTGTGATCATCTTTCATCATGACATCTTTCTGTAGGTATCACATCCGGCATACAGGTTGACACATTTCCCAAAGATATTCATTGTCAAGGGTCTCCATCTTTTTCCAACTCCTATAAGAGTCTTCATATCTTTCTGGGAGATATTCTAGTCAACTCTTCTTGGTCTTGGATGTTGAATGCCTTCTGCCTTTGTTGCACATTCTACAATCTCATCCTTTCTTTTCACACACTTCATTCCCAGGAGCTTCTAATCAGAGTTCCTTAATTGTAGTCAACTTCTTCATGATTCATATGAGAACATATTATGTTGATTTCATCTAGTATGACTTATGCTTTTCTGCATTCTTTCAGAGGAGGAGATACTTTCTTCTTTTGATCATATTTCCCAAGATGGAAATAGTGATCCATATTATCTGCAACCTTATTACTTTCATAATAATCTATGTAAGCATACAAACCTCATCTTTCCTTTCGGTCATCTAGACTTCCTGTAGTAGCTTCATTTGATCGAAAAAACTTTATCCTTTAGACCTACTTTCCTGTTATGTCATCATACGATCATCCCTTGAATCCCACGAGTTGGAATTCCTGATGAAACTCTTGCTTCCTTTCTAGATCGGTGAATCCTTTGATAAGGATTCCTTATTGACTATTGTATGACGATCCTAGTTGATGATGACCTCTACTTTTTATTTCAATGAGGTTTCCAAGAGCTCTCATTTTTTTGTAAATAGTAGAATTTGTTCCATACATTCTTTCTGCTTCTCATGTCACGAGCTCTTACTTCTGATGCTTCTATTATGATGCTATAATATTATTCTATATTTTTTTTTTTTTTTTTCTAATATGATGCATCCTATCTTATTTACATTGCTTCCTATCTATGAATTACAATTGAAAAACACCTTCTAGTGAAGAAAATCATCTCAGTCATAGTAGAGATCTTTTACTTCTTCATTCTTAAGTTCCTTTGACTCAGGCTCTTTCACTTCTTCAGTAATGTTGGCTTCTTCCCTATCCCTCTTGTCCTTACTACGTTTAGGACAATCTCTTCTATAGTGCCCAAGTTCTTGACATCCATAGCATCTTACCTTATCCATGTTGTTCCTTTTCTTTTGAGGACCGAACTTTCCAAATTTCTCTTTTTCTTCTTGCCATAGCAACATATGCTTGATTCTGCTCATTTGGTCCAACAGCAACCTTTGCCTTCAGTCCAGTTTCTTCGATCTTATAGATTGACCGTAGATCTTGAAATGGAGTAGTTTCTTTCTTCCCATATAAACTTGAAGTGAAGTTACCCCATTCTTCCGGTAGTGCATTCAGTACCACTGTGTTCATCTCTCTATCATACATGACTTCTCCTAGTTCTTGTAGTTGATCTCAAATTTTTGATATCCTCATAAAGTATGAGGCTATTCCATCTTCCTTGGATATCTTCAGTTTGTGGAGTTCTTTCTTTAATGAGATTACTTCTCCTACAGTACTTATGGAAAACAACTCTACCAATTTGTCATATATAGCTTTTGTGTCTCCAACTCTGATACATATGGGGTTAGAGAGTCTCTGATAGATTCTATAAGAATCCTCTGGGCTCTTACTTCTCCCTTCATGAATCTTGCATGTGCTTGAGTATCTTCCTTTGGAGATTAGGTTATTGATCCCTTGATATGATCCATGTCCTCATTCTCAATAAGATTTAGATTTATCCTTTTCTTCCATGCAAGGAAATTTGTAGCCCCAACCAATTTATTGCTTTCATTGCAAAAGGACATTTTGATATTATCAGATATAGTCATAGACTTACTTGAGAGATTGATGCTTGCTTCCTCCTTAATCTTGATGTTGATAGAGGATTTGCTTCTTGAGAGATTGATAAGAGAGAGCTTGATTCACAATCCTCCTTGAATGATTTATTCTTCCTTCTTTTTTCAAGATGATTTCAAGAATCTTGTTGGTGTAGATTTCTTCGATCTAGGGTTTTGAAGATCTTGACCTTAGTGACCTTGGAATCTGCTACGATCCTTCTTCCACTATTTGATGTCTTCTTGATTGAATGCCCCTTCTTGACTTCAACACCTTAACTCTGAAACCATGGTGAGAAATCTAGGGCATGAATAATTAAAAGATTTCTCTGCTTGATAATTGCTTGTGATATACTTTTACTTCTTAGCTTATAGTATTTTCTTCATTATGTTATTGTTGTGTTCTTTTCATCAAGACAATTACCAATATGCACAATAAAAGACAAGTAACATAGTATGTAGGCTTGCCAGCCAAGGCCAAAGCCTCTCACCTCTTGAGAGGAAGACTTGATCAAAATTTTTCTTCTTGATCTTCAATCGACGAGTACCAAGACCATGGCACAGACCCTTGACTCTAGTATCCTCCTAGGAACCTTGTCACTAACCTTGATGCTCTATCTCTTCCCTTCCTCGACTTTCTTGTTGATCTCAAACTGCTCTCCTCGACTCCTTCTAGAGAAACTCGGTCTCTATACTTCACAATACTTCTTCTCGAATTCTCCTAGAGAAACTCAATCTCTACGATCTTACTTGCTTCCTCTAGAGAATCTTGGTCTCTAGGTCTTGGTTACCCAGAACAAGTATCCCAGAATAATCCTTCCTTCGCTGCCCCAAAAGAAACCTCCTTCGCTGCCCCAGAAGAAACCTCCTCTTTGCTGCCACAAAAGAATCTCTTCTTCGCTGCCCAGAAGAATTGTCCTTCGTTTGCCCAGAAGAAACTTCCTTCGCTTATCCAGAAGTAACTTCCCTCTTATCACTTCTTCGCACTTCTCTTTTGTAGCCCTTCTTCTTTGCACTTGTTCACCGAAATGTAAGTCGAGTTACTAACCTCTAAGTGAGGCTGAGTGTGGCTATATATACACTTCTTCTCATGTCCTTAAGGCCAACATGATCTCAAGAGTTAGGCCGACTTCTTCTAGCATGTTCTTCCATCGTTATAGGTCGACTTGAAGAGGATAAGTGACAAGGTCTTGGAGGATACTTTACATAGACAAGTTTGACCTTTTACAAAGTGTAACATGACTTCATTACATGACAATGACTCTAACATTTTATGACTAGATGACAAATAAATCCTAAAGACTCTCAACGTGAGTCTTGACTCAAAAATAAAATCTCTTGCTCATGAAATCCATGAAGCAAGTCAATACAATAATTTTATTTTTCTTCTTTACATCTCATTACATAAAATCATAATTACATGTCATTATGAAGACCGAACCTAGTTACACTTTTCAACACAACCGAGGCAAAGTACATTGTTGCTAGCATGGAGAGCTACAAGGCAGTTTGGTTGAGAAAGCTCTTTGGGGAGCTATTGAGCAGGTTCTAGATACGATAGTCATATACTGCGACAACAAGAGTGGGATCCGATTGGCAGAGAATCTCATATTTCATGACAAGTCCAAGCATATTGAGATCAAGTATCACTGCATTCGAGACATGGTGCAGAGAGGAGCTATGAGACTCCATCACATTCCGACCGATGAGCAGATAACAAATATACCTACCAAGGCTTTGCTGAAAGGGAAGTTCTTGGTCTTTAGAGAGCAGCTTGGATTGATGGATGTGACCCTCTTGAGTAAGGGTCTCGACTGATCAAGGACACTGAGCTATGCTCTTCCCCCCTGGTTGAGCTCCTAGGGTGGGGTTTTGAGCCTTAGAGCTCCTGGGGTTGAGAGAACTCTGGATAGTATTGACAAAGTATACTCCAATTGGCATCTTTCCCACCCATCTGGCCAATGGGTGTTAGCTGCTTGAGTTAGGCACGATCCTTACCATTTATGGTAAGTGGTATCCTGCTCAAGCTAGAGATGTATGTGTTCTACCACTGACTCTTGAGGTTCAAGTTGGGAAGATCAACAGACAATAGGATAGATGCAATCCTTACCATTTATGGTAAGTGGTATCCCTCCTATTGTCACTAGGTAGTGGTATAGACACGATCCTTACCTCGTAGGGTAAATTGCATCCCTCCTATTGTCTGTGGATTTTGGGTGGTAGCAGAGGCTTCTCGATGATGATGTTTCTGGGTGGTAGCAAAGGCTCCTCGATGGATAGAGGGTGGTAGCTTGAACTCCCCTATGATGTCAAATTCTTTTTCTTTTAGATTCGAGACTGTTCAACAAAGATGAGCATAGATGAACAAAGACGAGCAAAGATGAGTAGTGACGACATTTGAGTTCATGATGATGAGATATTTGAGATGGGACATATGTTGCAGTCGGTAATTTCTCCCTAGCTGAGAGGGAGTGTTAATTTGGCAGCTTAGGGATAAATTCCCTCCTTTGGACAATCTTCCTCATCAAGAAAGATCCCTCATAGCCTTTGAAGAATTTAATTTGGTTAAGGAAAAATGTATTTTTAAGAAGGAAACCCACATGTGCCCAAAAGTACAGGTCGACTTTAAGAGAAATTGGACACTCTTGGAAGCATATAAATACAAGACAAGTTAACCTCATTTGGACATTCATCACCAAGCATCTTCGCTCTCTTCTTTGGATTGATTCATACAAGTTTGAAATATGTTTATACAAGTTCGAAATTGCAGGGTTTGAGCTCACATGTTTGAAAAAAAGATATTGTTTTGGAGCCGAGGGTTGGTTCGTGGAAATCTCAGCAGCAACGGCTCGCTTGATAGGGTATTTCTTGCAGCTGGAGAGCTTCAACCACACTCACTGCCACTGCGTCTGTGCGACTGTGATCTTGACTTAAATTCTGTTGACCGTTGACTACAAACTTCAGAGATTTTGACTTTGTTCTGATTTGTCTACGTGGCTCATCTATTGGAAATTGTTTGGTTGGATTTGGGATTGACTTTGACTCTTGATTGGTGAATTGGAACATTGTACTCTCTTTGCTGAACATTCTATGACAATCTATAAGAAGAAAAATTTGAAATGATTTTCCCGCTTATGGGTTTTTTCCTGGTCTTTGACCAAATCCTTGTGCTCTTATTTCTCTTGATTGTCTTCTACTTTCTGTTGCATTATTTGTTCCATCTACAATTGCTATTGATCATTGGAAGATTAAACTGTGCTGAAAGATTGCTAATTAAAGAGAAGAATGGGGCTAAAGTGATTGTAATAGCATAGAACAATGGAAATGAGTTTGTGTTTCCTTTACTGAGACAAAAGAGAGATCACTCTCAACTTCTACTTGAGATATTAAAAGTTTATCTGGGCAGAGGCTTGGCAAAGATGCGAACAATCTATTCTTTAGTGCCTATATATTCCATCTTGATATTCTGCTTGATGACTTGTTCTTTGAGGAAATGATACTTGATTGGAATTTGCTTTGTTTTTAAGTTCACAACAATTCGCAGAAAATAACCATGGTCTGATCATATTCCACTTCGATGTTTCGTAAAGTTTGTTTCATTTAGATAACTTGGGTACAACAGTCTTTTTCTGCTACATATTCGATTCAACTATAAAAAGAGAAATTAATGTTTGCTTTTTACGTGACCACGATACAAGACAATCTCCCAAGAAAAATGCACTCGCATGGGTGCTTTTTCTATCGTTAATGCTACCTACCCAATCAACATCTATGTATGCTGTTAATGTGAAATTTGTACTCTTGGGATACCCAAGCCGAAAATCTAGTGTGCGCTTTAATTATCAGAATATCTTTTTTATCACTTGCATATGTGATTCCTTTGGTGTTGGTTGAAATCTTGCAACCATTCCAACTACTTGCATAATGTCTAGTCTCAAAGCTATAAAGTATAGTAGACTCCAATCATATATTTGTAAAGTGTTGAATTAAATTTAGTAGATTCATCATCCTTGTTGCATCCGGTAATCATAGGGGTGCTGAATGGTGCACATTTTTCCATTCCGAATCGCTTGAGCATCTCCTTGGGGTATTTGGTTTGGCCAATGAATATTCCTTTGTTGGTTTGAGAAACTCGTTGTCCACGGAAGAAGGATAATTCTCCAATCATTGACATTTGTTGAACAAATCCATGATTCATATCATCATTATTGCTTCCAAAAATGAGATCATCCACATATACAAGTGTAATTAGTAAGCTATCCTTTTCCATCTTGATGTGGAGATTGTTGTTGGCTACCCTTGTATTGAAGCGTTGTTTTTGAAGATAGTGGTTTAGCCTGACATACCAAGCTCTTGGAGCTTGTTTTAATCTATAAAGAGCTTTCTTCAATTTGCACACATAGTCTTTATTTTTGGACAAGTCAAAGCCTTCTAGTTGTTCGATATATGCCTCTTCCTTTAAATATTTATTTATAAAAGATGATTTAACATCCATCTGATGAAAATTTAGAGCCTTTTGAACATGCAAATGCCAAGAACATTCTTCTTGGTTCTAATCTGGCAACTGGAGCAAAAGTTTCTTCAAATTCAATTCCTTCAATTTGTGCATAACCCTTACAAACAAGTCTTGCCTTATTTATGATAATTTGTCCTTCTTCATTCATCATGTTCTTGAATACTCACTTAGTCCCAATCATGCTTTTATCTTTTGGTCATGGAACAAGTTCCCAGGTTCCATTTTTCTCAATTTGATTCAATTCTTTCTTCCATAGCATTCACCCAATATTGGTCCTTATTGGCTTATGGAAAATTCTGTGGCTCTATTTTGGATAGCAAAGCAAAATTGCCTTTTCTTGGTCTATTGGTCGTTCTTCTTGTTGAAAATTGGTAGCTTTAGTCGATATTTTCATTGGCAAATCAAAGGGGAAAATTTGTATTTTCATGTTGACCAAGTCGACCTCATTTGGTCAAGTCGGCTCGACTCATTGAATGGGTTTGACCCTATGGTCAAAACCCTCCTAACTCACATATAAATAGAAGTTTGATTGACCTCATTTGGCATCTGATCTCATCACATCAATTCGATCTTAAACAAGCAGATTCATCCACACGTGTGAAGGAGAAAATAGGAAAAATATTTCTGCATTGACCAACATTCTTCTCTTTTGTTTGACTAGCGTTGACTTTGGATTATTTGCTTTTGTTTGATTGATTTTGACTAGCTTTTGGTGGTTGAGATTTTCAGTGGTTCGTTGGTTTGTTGGTTGGAGATTGAGAAACTTGGCATTTTTGAGGTTAGATATTGGAATTTTGATTGGAATAATATTGATGAATTGAACTCTCTCTCTTAAGGAAAGATTTGTTGGGTTTTCCCACTGTGGGTTTTGCCCTGGTGATTGACTTAAATTTGGTGTCTCTTGTCTTATTGTTTATTGTGATCTCTATTGCTCTATTGAAGAAAGTTAATGGCTGAAAATTTTCATGTATAACTGCTTAATGATTTGAATGATCTAAAGAAGTCTAATTGTATCATTGGAAGTAGTTATCAGTTTGAGAAATTGCACTAGTCTTGATTGCCCTAGAAAATCAACATGGTACCAGAGCTTTGGTGAAGGGAAAGAGCATTGAGATCACTTTGAAGATCACTTTGAAGAGCATTGGGATTCTACATCTTTTGTTATGATTGGTCATCTTCATCATGAATTCCTTCATGAAGACAGAGAACAAGCTTGAAGGAGCTACAAATTAAAGGGCATGGAAGACTAGAATTGACCTAGTGCTTGTAAGAAATAAAGCCTTGGGTATTGTTTTTGGAAAAGTTACTGAACCAACTGATCAAGCAAGAAAGGACATGTTTCATGAGAATGACATCTTGGCCATGAGGATCCTCGTGGAATCTGTTAGGGATCATCTGATTCCTAATATTGTTGATCTCAAATCTTCCAAGGAGATGTATAATGAGGAGATCTGATTCCTCATTGAATTGTACACCATCAACAACATCAATCAATCTATAAGTCTAAGGGGTTAGCTTCATGATGTCAAGATGACAAAGAATGATACTGTGGCATCATGCCTTGTAAGAATATCTCAAAAAAGATATCAACTCAAAGCTATTGATGAACATTCCGACAAAGAATTAGTAGTTGTAGCAATGGGTGGTTTGCCTGAATCTAGGGATTCTTTTGCAACAAGCATTAGTGGCAGAGAAAATGCACCTACCTGTGGCAGAGAAAATGCACATACCTCTGACAAGTTATCGAATGCTTCAACTCAAGAAGAATCAAGGCTCCTATCTAGAGGCAAGATTTCAAAGCCAGGTGAAGATTTTCAAGCTTTTGTAGCTCACTCAAAAAATAACAAAGTAGAAGAAATTTTGGAAGATTTCAAAGAAGTACAGGTAGAATACCTAATTCAAGATCTGCTCCAAGATCTTCTCCAAAGAGGACCTGCTCCACAAAGAAGACCTCCTCCTCCCTCTCAAGATAGAAGAGACATGACAAATGTTCAATGCTATTGTTGCCAAGCATATGGTCATTATCAAAATAGGTGTCCTTAAAGGAACGATTATCAAAGGAATGATGATCGTAAAAGGAAAGGGAAGCACCATGATTCTGAAACTGATCTTAATGACCATCTCATAAGAGGAGGCCCAAAAAAAAAGATTTTGATGATAAATATTCACTTTATTTTGCTTTTGCAGGTTATGATGAAATTTGGTTGGTGGACAGTGGTGCCTCTAGGCACATGACTGGAAGTCGTGAGAATCTCTTTGATTTGGTTGAAAAGAAGATAACTCAAAGGGTTGAGCTTGGAGACAATGGGAAGTATGAAGTCAAAGGAATTTGTTCTTCATCCTTCTAATTGGAATTAGGAGGTAATGTATTTATTAACAATATTTTATATGTTCTTGGTTTGAAGAAAAATTTGTTGTCTATTTCATCTCTTGAAGACAAAGGGTACAGAATTGCATTCATTGATGGAAAAGTTCTAGTATGCAAGGAATCCTTTGAATCTACCAAGTTCATTGGTGTACGAATTGGAGGCCTATATCATCTCCTTGGACACTCAATTCAAGCCTTGATACACAACACATCTGGTCTTTGTGAACTATGGCATTGAAGGTACACTCATGTTCATTATAAAGCTTTGTCTAGAATGAAAGATTTTCTTAAAGATGTACCTAAAATCAAGATTGAACATGATGGAGTTTGTAAAGGATGTGCTCTTGGGAAAAATGTCAAAGGACGATGTACTAGCAGTGATAGTAGATCCAAAGGAATCTTGAATCTTGTGCATTCTGAAGTTTGTCGACCTATGTATGACAAATCCTTGGTTGGTCATTTGTACTATGTCACTTTCATTGACGACCACATTCGCAAAACATGGATTTATTTCCTGAAATCCAAATATGAAGTCTTCGAAAGGTTTCGAGAATTCAAGGCATAGGTTGAAAATGCTACTAGAAGAAAGATCAAGAATTTAAGGTATGACAATGGAGGAGGGTATGTATCCATGGAGTTGATTTCTTTTTGCAGGGATGTTCGAATGAAGAGGGAGTTGATACTAGATAGTTCCCTACTATCCGCAATAAAATTGAATTGCCGAAAGGAAGAACAAAACTATTATGGAAGCTGCCAAAGCTTCATGATCAAGAGATGCCGATGATTTTATGGGGAGAAGCTTCAAAGACGACTGTTTATGTTCAAAATAGATGTCCACACCGAATCACATCGAAGCTTGGATTACAAGACTCCTGAAGAAGTCTTTATAGGTGAGAGATCCCATGTTGAGCATTTGAGAATTTTTGGTTGTCCTGTTTATATTATAAAGCTTTGTCTAGAATGAAAGATTTTCTTAAAGATGTACCCGAAATCAAGATTGAACATGATGGAGTTTGTAAAGGATGTGCTCTTGGGAAAAATGTCAAAGGACGATGTACTGGTAGTGATAATAGATCCAAAGGAATCTTGGATCTTGTGCATTCTGATGTTTGTCGAACAATGGCATTGAAGGTACACTCATGTTGATTATAAATCTTTGTCTAGAATGAAAGATTTTCTTAAAGATGTACTTGAAATCAAGATTGAACATGATGGAGTTTGTAAAGGATGTGCTCCTGGAAAAAATGTCAAAGGACGATGTACTAGCAGTGATAGTAGATCCAAAGGAATCTTGGATCTTGTACATTTTGATGTTTGTTGACCTATGTCCGACAAATCCTTAGCTGGTTGTTTGTACTATGTTACTTTCATTGATGATCACTATCGCAAAACATGGATTTTTTTCTTGAAATCCAAGCATGAAGTCTTTGAAAGGTTTCGAGAATTTCAGGCATTGGTTGAAAATGCTACAAGAAGAAGGATCAAGACTTTAAGGTATGACAATGGAGGAGGGTAATTGTCTAAGGAGTTGATTGCTTTTTGCAGGGATGATGGAATGAAGAGGGAGTTGATACTAGATAGTTCCTTGCTATCCTCAACAAAATTGAATTGTCGAAAGGAAGAACAAAACTATTATGGAAGCTGCCAGAGCTTCATGATCAAGAGCTATTGATGTTTTTATGGGGAGAAGCTTCAAAGACGACTGTTTATGTTCAAAATAGACGTCCACATCGAATCACACTGAATCTTGGATTACAAGACTCCTGAAGAAGTCTTCATAGGTGAGAGACCCCATGTTGAGCATTTGAGAATTTTTGGTTGTCCTGCTTATATTATAAAGCTTTGTCTAGAATGAAAGATTTTCTTAAAGATGTACCTGAAATCAAGATTGAACATGACGGAGTTTGTAAAGGATGTGCTCTTGGGAAAAATGTCAAAGGACGATGTACTAGCAGTTATGGTAGATCCAAAGGAATCTTGGATCTTGTGCATTTTGATGTTTGTCGAACTATGGCATTGAAGGTACACATGTTCGTTATAAAGCTTTGTCTAGAATGAAAGGTTTTCTTAAATATGTACCTGAAATCAAGATTGAAGATGATGGAGTTTCTAAAGGATATGCTCTTGGGAAAAATGTCAAAGGATGATGTACTAGCAGTGATAGTAGATCTAAAGGAATCTTGGATCTTGTGCATTCTGACGTTTGTCGACCTATGTCTGACAAATCCTTGGCTGGTCATTTGTACTATGTTACTTTAATTGACGATCACTCTCAAAAAACATGGATTTATTTCTTGAAATCCAAGCATGATGTCTTTGAAAGGTTTCGAGAATTCAAGGCATAGGTTGAAAATGCTACAAGAAGAAGGATCAAGACTTTAAGGTATGACAATGGAGGAGGGTATGTATTCAAGGATTTGATTGCTTTTTGCGGGGATAATGGAATGAAGAGGGAATTGATACTAGATAGTTCCCTACTATCCTCAACAAAATTGAATTGTCGAAAGGAAGAATAGAACTATTATGGAAGCTACCAAAGCTTCATGATCAAAAGTTGTCGATGTTTTTATGGGTAGAAGCTTCAAAGACGACTGTTTATGTTCAAAATAGATGTCCACACCGAATCACACCGAATCTTGGATTACAAGACTCTTGAAGAAGTCTTCATAGGTGAGAGACCTCATGTTGAGCATTTGAGAATTTTTGGTTGTCATGTTTATATTATAAAGCTTTGTCTAGAATGAAAGGTTTTCTTAAATATGTACCCAAAATCAAGATTGAAGATGATGGAGTTTGTAAAGGATGTGCTCTTGGGAAAAATGTCAAAGGACGCTGTACTAGCAGTGATAGTAGATCCAAAGGAATCTTGAATCTTGTGCATTTTGATGTTTGTCGAACTTTGGCATTGAAGGTACACTTATGTTCATTATACAGATTGGTCTAGAATGAAAGATTTTCTTAAAGATGTACCCGAAATCAAGATTGAACATGATGGAGTTTGTAAAGGATGTGCTGTTGAGAAAAATGTCAAAGGACGATGTACGAGCAGTGATAGTAGATCCAAAGGAATCTTGGATCTTGTGCATTCTGATGTTTGTTGACCTATGTCTAACAAATCCTTGGCTGGTCGTTTGTACTATGTTACTTTCATTGACGATCACTCTTGCAAAACATGGATTTATTTCTCGAAATCCAAGCATGAAGTCTTTGAAAGGTTTTGAGAATTCAAGGCATAGGTTGAAAATGCTACAAGAAGGATCAAGACTTTAAGGTATGATAATGGAGAAGGGTAAGTATCCAAGGAGTTGATTGCTTTTTTTGCAGGGATGCTGGAATGAAGAGGGAGTTGATACTAGATAGTTCCATACTATCCTCAACAAAATTGAATTGCCGAAAGGAAGAACATAAGTATTATGGAAGCTGCCAAAGCTTCATGATCAAGAGCTGCTGATGTTTTTATGGGGAGAAGCTTCAAAGACGACTGCTTATGTTCAAAATAGATGTCCACACTGAATCACACCGAATCTTGAATTACAAGACCCTTGAAGAAGTCTTCATTAGTGAGAGACCCCATGTTGAGCATTTGAGAATTTTTGGTTGTCATGTTTATATTATAAAGCTTTGACTAGAATGAAAGATTTTCTTAAAGATATACCCGAAATCAAGATTGAACATGATGGAGTTTGTAAAGGATGTGCTCTTGGGAAAAGTGTCAAAGGACGATGTACTCGCAGTTATAGTAGATCTAAAGGAATCTTGGATCTTGTGCATTCTGGTATTTGTCGAACCATGGCATTGAAGGTACACTCATGTTTATTATAAAGCTTTGTCTAGAATGAAAGATTTTCTTAAAGATGTACCTGAAATCAAGATTGAACATGATGGAGTTTGTAAACGATGTGCTCTTGGGAAAAATGTCAAAGGACGATGTACTAGCAGTGATAGTAGATCCAAAGGAATCTTGGATCTTGTGCATTTTGATGTTTGTCGACCTATGTCTAACAAATCCTTGGCTGGTCATTTGTACTATGTTACTTTTAGTGACGATCACTCTCACAAAACATGGATTTATTTCTCTAAATCCAAGCATGAAGTCTTTGAAAGGTTTCGAGAATTCAAGGCATAGGTTGAAAATGCTACAAGAAGAAGGATCAAGACTCAAGATATGAAAATGGAGGAGGGTATGTATCCAAGGAGTTGATTGCCTTTTGCAGGGATGCTGGAATGAAGAGGGAGTTGATACTAGATAGTTCCCTACTTTCCACAACAAAATTGAATTGCCGAAAGGAAGAACAAAACTGTTATGGAAGCTGCCAAAGCTTCAGGATCAAGAGTTGCCGATGTTTTTATGGGGAGAAACTTCAAAGACGATTGTTTATTTTCAAAATATATGTCCACACCGAATCACACCGAATCTTGGATTACAAGATTCCTGAAGAAGTCTTCATAGGTGAGAGAGCCCATGTTAAGCATTTGAGAATTTTTGGTTGTTCTGTTTATATTATAAAGCTTTGTCTAGAATGAAAGATTTTTCGTAAATATGTACCCGAAATGAAGATTGAACATGATGGAGTTCGTAAAGGATGTGCTCTTGGTAAAAATGTCAAAGGACGATGTACTAGTAGTGATAGTAGATCCAAAGGAATCTTGGATCTTGTGCATTCTGATGTTTGTTGAACTATATCATTGAAGGTACACTCATGTTCATTATAAATATTTGTCTAGAATGAAATTTTTTCTTAAAGATGTACCCAAAATCAAGATTGAACATGATGGAGTTTGTAAAGGATGTGCTCTTGGGAAAAATGTCAAAGGACGATGTACTAGCAGTGGTAGTAGATCCAAGGGAATCTTGGATCCTGTGCATTCTGACGTTTGTCGACCTATGTCTGAAAAATCCTTGGTTGGTCATTTGTAGTATGTTACTTTCATTGACGACCACTCTCGCAAAACATGGATTTATTTCTTGAAATCCAAGCATGAAGTCTTTGAAAGGTTTCGAGAATTCAAGGCATAGGTTGAAAATGCTACAAGAAAAAGGATCAAGACTTTAAGGTATGACAGTGGAGGAGGGTACGTATCCAAGGAGTTGATTTCTTTTCGCAACGATGCTGGAATGAAGAGGGAATTGATACTAGATAGTTCCCTACTATCCTCAACAAAATTGAATCGCCGAAAGGAAGAACAGAACTATTATGGAAGCTGCCAAAGCTTCATGATCAAGAGCTGCCGATGTTCTTATGGGGAGAAGCTTCAAAGACAACTGTTTATGTTCAAAATAGATGTCCACACTGAATCACACCTAATCTAGGATTACAAGACTCTTAGAGAAGTCTTCATAGGTGAGAGAGCCCATGTTGAGCATTTGAGAATTTTTGGTTGTCTTGTTTATATTATAAAGCTTTGTCTAGAATGAAAGATTTTCTTAAAGATGTACCCGAAATCAAGATTGAACATGATGGAGTTTGTAAAGGATGTGCTTCTGGGAAAAATGTCAAAGGACGATGTACTAGCAGTGATAGTAGATCCAAAGGAATCTTGGATCTTGTGCATTTTGATATTTGTCAAACTATGGTATTGAAGGTACACTCATGTTCATTATAAAGCTTTATCTAGAATGAAAGGTTTTCTTAAATATGTACCCGAAATCAAGAAATATACGTGATGGAGTTTGTAAAGGATGTGCTCTTGGGAAAAATGTCAAAGGACGATGTACTAGCAGTGGTAGTAGATCCAAAGGAATTTTGGATCTTGTGAATTTTGGATGTACAAATCCTTGGCTGGTCATTTGTACTATGTTACTTTCATTGACGACCACTCTCGCAAAACATGGATTTATTTCTTGAAATCCAAGCATGAAGTCTTTGAAAGGTTTCGAGAATTCAAGGCAGAGGTTGAAAATGCTACAAGAAGAAGGATCAAGATTTTAAGGTATGAGAATGGAGGAGGGTATGTTTCCAATGAGTTGATTTCTTTTTGCAGGGATGCTGGAATGTAGAGGGAGTTGATACTAGATAGTTCCTTACTATCCTCAACAAAATTGAATTGTCGAAAGGAAGAACAAAAGTATTATGGAAGTTGCCAAAGCTTCATGATCAAGAGCTGCGGATGTTTTTATGGGGAGAAGCTTCAAAGACGATTGTTTATGTTCAAAATAGATGTCCACACCGAATCACACCGAATCTTGGATTACAAGACTCTTGAAGAAGTCTTCATAGGTGAGAGAGCCCATGTTGAGCGTTTGAGAATTTTTGGTTGTCCTGTTTATATTATAAAGCTTTGTCTAGAATGAAAGATTCTCTTAAAGATGTACCCAAAATCAAGATTGAACATGATGGAGTTTGTAAAGGATGTGCTCTTGCTAAAAATGTCAAAGGATGATGTACTAGCAGTGATAGTAGATCCAAAGGAATCTTGGACCTTGTGCATTCTGATATTTATCGAACTATGGCGTTGAAGCTACACTCATGTTGATTATAAAGCTTTTTCTAGAATGAAAGATTTTCTTAAAGATGTACCCGAAATCAAGATTTAACATGATGGAGTTTGTAAAGGATGTGCTCTTGGAAAAAATGTCAAAGGACGATGTACTAGCAGTTATAGTAGATCCAAAGGAATCTTGGATCTTGTGCATTCTGATGTTTGTCGACCTATGTCTGACGAATCCTTGGCTGGTCATTTGTACTATGTTACTTTCATTGACGATCACTCTCGCAAAACATGGATTTGTTTCTCGAAATCCAAGCATGAAGTCTTTGAAAGGTCTTGAGAATTCAAGGCATAGGTTAAAAATGCTAGAAGAAGAAGGATCAAGACTTTAAGTTATGACAATGGAGGAGGGTATGTATCCAAGGAGTTGATCGCTTTTTGGCGGGATGTTGGGATGAGGAGGGAGTTGATACTAGATAGGTACCCTACTATCCTGAACAAAATTGAATTGCCGAAAGGAAGAACAAAACTATTACGGAAGCTGCCAAAGCTTCATGATCAAGAGATGCCAATGTTTTTATGGGGAGAAGCTTCAAAGAAGCTGCCAAAGCTTGAAGGTACACTAATGTTGATTATAAAGCTTTGTCTAGAATGAAATATTTTCTTAAAGATGTACCCGAAATCAAGATTGAACATGATGGAGTTTGTAAAGGATGTGCTCTTGGAAAAAATGTCAAAGGACGATGTACTAGCAGTTATAGTAGATCCAAAGGAATCTTGGATCTTGTGCATTCAGATGTTTTTCAACCTGTGTCTGACAAATCCTTGGCTCGTCATTTGTACTATGTTACTTTCATTGACAATCACTATCGCAAAACATGGATTTATTTCTCGAAATCCAAGCATGAAGTCTTTGAAAGGTTTCGAGAATTCAAGGCACAGGTTGAAAATGCTATAAGAAGAATGATCAAGACTTTAAGGTATGACAATGGAGGAGGGTATGTATCCAAGGAGTTGATCGCTTTTTGCAGGGATGCTGGAATGGAGAGGGAGTTGATCGCTTTTTGCAGGGATGCTGGAATGGAGAGGGAGTTGATACTAGATAGTTCCCTACTATCCTCAACAAAATTGAATTGTCGAAAGGAAGAACAAAACTATTATGGAAGCTGCCAAAGCTTCATGATCAAGAGTTGCCAATGTTTTTATGGGGAGAAGCTTCAAAGATGACTGTTTATGTTCAAAATATGTCCACTCCGAATCACACCGAATCACGCTGAATCTTGGATTACAAGACTCTTGAAGAAGTGTTCATAGGTGAGAGAGCCCGTGTTAAGCGTTTGAGAATTTTTGGTTGGCCTGTTTATATTATAAAGCTTTGTCTAGAATGAAATATTTTCTTAAAGATGTACCCGAAATCAAAATTGAACATGATGGAGTTTGTAAAGAATGTGCTCTTGGGAAAAATGTCAAAGGACGATGTACTAGCAGTGATAGTAGATCCAAAGGAATCTTGGACCTTGTGCATTCTGATGTTTGTCGAACTATGGCATTGTAGGTACACTCATGATGATTATAAAGCTTTGTCTAGAATGAAATATTTTCATAAAGATGTACTTGAAATCAAGATTGAACATGATGGAGTTTGTAAAGGATGTGCTCTTGGAAAAAATGTCAAAGGACGATGTACTAGCAGTTATAGTAGATCCAAAGGAATCTTGGATCTTGTGCATTCTGATGTTTGTCGACCTATGTTTGACGAATCGTTGGCTGGTCATTTGTACTATGTTACTTTCATTGACGATCACTCTCGCAAAACATGGATTTATTTCTCGAAATCCAAGCATGAAGTGTTTGAAAGGTTTCGAGAATCCAAGGCATAGGTTTAAAATGCTACAAGAAGAAGGATCAAGACTTAAAGGTATGACAATGGAGGAGGGTATGTATCCAAGGAGCTGATCGCTTTTTGCAGGGATGCTGGAATGAAGAGGGAGTTGATACTAGATAGTTCCCTACTATCCTCAACAAAATTGAATTGCTGAAAGGAAGAACAAAACTCTTATGGAAGCTGCCAAAGCTTCATGATCAAGAGTTCCCAATATTTTTATGGGGAGAAGCTTCAAAGAAGCTGCCAAAGCTTGAAGGTACACTCATGTTGATTATAAAGCTTTGTCTAGAATGAAAGATTTTCTTAAATATGTACCCGAAATCAAGATTGAACATGATGGATTTTGTAAAGGATGTGCTCTTGGAAAAAAATGTCAAAGGACGATGTACTAGTAGCTATAGTAGATCCAAAGGAATCTTGGATGTTGTGCATTCTGATGTTTTTCGACCTATCTCTGACAAATCCTTGGCTGGTCATTTGTACTATGTTACTTTCATTGACGATCACTCTCGCAAAACATGGATTTATTTCTCGAAATCCAAGCATGAAGTCTTGAAAGGTTTCGAGAATTCAAGGTATAGGTTGAAAATGCTAGAAGAAGAAGGATCAAGACTTTAAGGTATGACAATGGAGGAGGGTATGTATCCAAGGAGTTGATCGCTTTTTTCAGGGATGCTGGAATGAAGAGGGAGTTGATACTAGATAGTTCCCTACTATCCTCAACAAAATTGAATTGCCGAAAGGAAGAACAAAACTATTATGGAAGCTGCCAAAGCTTCATGATCAAGAGCTGCCAATGTTTTTATGGGGAGAAGCTTCAAAGAACTGTTTATGTTCAAAATATATGTCCACTCCAAATCACACCGAATCAGACCGAATCTTGGATTACAAGACTCTTGAAGAAGTGTTCATAGGTGAGAGAGCCCATGTTGAGCATTTGAGAATTTTTGGTTGTCCTATTTATATTGTAAAGCTTTGTCTAGAATGAAAGATTTTCTTAAAGATGTACCCGAAATCAAGATTGAACATGATTGAGTTTGTAAAGGATGTGCTCTTGGGAAAAATGTCAAAGGACGATGTATTAGCAGTGATAGTAGATCCAAAGGAATCTTTGACCTTGTGCATTCTGATGTTTGTCGAACTATGGCATTGAAGGTACATTCTTGTTGATTATAAAGCTTTGTCTAGAATGAAAGATTTTCTTAAAGATTTACCCGAAATCAAGATTGAACATGATGGAGTTTGTAAAGGATGTGCTCTTGGAAAAAATTGCAAACGACGATGTACTAGCAGTTATAGTAGATCCAAAGGAATCTTGGATCTTGTGCATTCTGATGTTTGTCGACCTATGTTTGACAAATCCCTAGCTGGTCATTTGTACTATGTTACTTTCATTGACGATCACTCTCGCAAAACATGGATTTATTTCTCGAAATCCAAGCATGAAGTCTTTGAAAGGTTTCGAGAATTCAAGGCATAGGTTGAAAATGCTACAAGAAGAAGGATCAAGACTTTAAGGTATGACAATGGAGGAGGGTATGCATTCAAGGATTTGATCGCTTTTTGCAGGGATGCTGGAATGAAGAGGGAGTTGATACTAGATAGTTCCCTACTATCCTCAACAAAATTGAATTGCCAAAAGGAAGAACAAAACTATTATGGAAGCTGCCAAAGCTTCATGATCAAGAGCTGCCAATGTTTTTATGGGGAGAAGCTTCAAAGAAGTTGCCAAAGCTTGAAGGTACACTCATGTTCATTATAAAGCTTTGTCTAGAACGAAAGATTTTCTAAAAGATGTACCCGAAATCAAGATTGAACATTATTTAGTTTGTAAAGGATGTGCTTTTGGAAAAAATGTCAAAGGACAATGTACTAGCAGTTATAGTAGATCTAAAGGAATCTTGGATCTTGTGCATTCTGATGTTTGTCGACCTATGTTTGACAAATCCTTGGCCGGTCATTTGTACTATGTTACTTTCATTGACGATCACTCTCGCAAAACATGGATTTATTTCTCGAATTCCAAGCATGAAGTCTTTGAAAGGTTTCAAGAATTCAAGGCATAGGTTGAAAATGTTACAAGAAGAAGGATCAAGACTTTAAGGTATGACAACGGAGGAGGGTATGTATCCAAGTACTTGATCGCTTTTTGCAGGGATGCTGGAATGAAGAGGGAGTTGATACTAGATAGTTCCCTACTATCCTCAACAAAATTGACTTGCTGAAAGGAAGAACAAAACTATTATGGAAGCTGCCAAAGCTTCATGATCAAGAGCTGCCAATGTTTTTATGGGGAGAAGCTTCAAAGATGACTGTTTATGTTCAAAATATATGTCCACTCCGAATCACCCTGAATCACTCCGAATCTTGGATTACAAGACTCTTGAAGAAGTCTTCATAGGTGAGAGAGCCCATGTTAAGCATTTAAGAATTTTTGGTTGTCCTGTTTATATTATAAAGCTTTGTCTAGAATGAACGATTTTCTTAAAGATGTACCCAAAATCAAGATTGAACATGTTTGAGTTTGTAAAGGATGTGCTCTTGGGAAAAATATTAAAGGACGATGTACTAGCAGTGATAGTAGATCCAAGGAATCTTGGATCTTGTGCATTTTGATGTTTGTCGACCTATGTCTGACAAATCCTTGGCTGGTCATTTATACTCTATTACTTTCATTGACGACCACTCTCGTAAAACATGGATTTATTTCTTGAAATCCAAGCATGAATTCTTTGAAAGGTTTCAAGAATTCAAGGCATAGGTTGAAAATGCTACAAAAAGGATCAAGACTTTAAGGTATGACAATGGAGGAGGGTATGTATCCAAGGAGTTAATTTCTTTTTGCAGGGATGCTGGAATGAAGAAGGAGTTGATACTAGGTAGTTTCCTACTATTCTCAACAAAATTGAATTGCTGAAAGGAAGAACATAACTATTATGGAAGCTTCCAAAGCTTCATGATCAAGCGCTGCCGATGTTTTTATGGGGAGAAGCTTCAAAGACGACTGTTTATATCAAAATAGATGTCCACAACGAATCTTGGATTATAAGACTCTTGAAGAAGTCTTCATAGGTGAGAGACCCCATGTTGAGCATTTGAAATTTTTGGTTGTCCTGTTTATATTAGTGTGCCCAAGGAGAAAAGGACGAAGTTAGAACCTTTTGGGAAGAAGGGAACTTTTGTTGGCTGTAATGAAAATTCAAAGGCCTTTAGGGTCTATGTACTAGGACAACGTTCTATTGAAACTTGCAGGGATGCCATTTTTGATGAGGATGTTGCTTTTTGGAAGTCTAAGGGATCACACTTGGAATCTGATGATGAGATGCAAGTAGCTCCAAAGAATGCGCAATCGAGATCCAAAGAACCTAAACCTATGGAAAAATATGCTCATGAAGAGTCTAATTATCCACATGAATTTGTTGACTCAACAAGAGTCACTGCACCTGAGACTAGAAAGACACCTGCTTGGCTTGAAAGCACTTTGAAAGAAACTGAAAGACATGCAACACCTTGTGGGACATTTAGAGAAAGCAAGGGGCCAAAGAAGTATTTAGGTTACGCAGCATTGATGAGTAAGATCATTGGGTCCAAGCCATCCACGAATGAAGAAGCTGAACATCAAGTTCGGAAAAGATGCTCTGATTGAAGAGTACAAGTCTATATCAAAGAATGATGTTTGGGAAATCGTGCCGAGACCTGAAGGGAAATATGTTATAACTTGTGTGTTCCAAATGGATCTACAAAATCAAGCATGTAGCTGATGGAAGTATTGAGAAGTACAAGGCATGATTTGTGGCCTAAGGATTCTCCCAGAAAGAGGGAGAGGTTTATGAAGACACATTTGCTCTTGTTGCGAGGTATTCTTCTATTAGATCTGTTATTGCTCTTACTTCTATTTCAAGTTGGAAATTGCTTCAAATGGATGTCAAGATTGCCTTTCTGAATGGAGTCATTGAAAAGGAAGTTTATATTGAGTAGCCTCAAGGCTTTGAGATTCGTGATAGAGAGATACATGTTTGCAAATTGAAGAAAGCTTTGTATGGGCTTAAGTAGGCTCCTCGTGCACAATACTCTTGCATTGATAACTATTTGTTGAGCCTTGGTTTAAAAAAGAGCGATGCTGATCCAAATTTGCACTTCAATGTTGTTGAAGGTGAGCCCTTGATTTTGTTGCTATATGGAGATGATTTCTTTTTTATAGCGACTAAAGTTATCATTGTCTAGTGTAAGAGGGAGGTTACTTCTAAATTTGAGATGAAGGATCTTGGTCCTATGCATTACTATTTGGGATTGGAAATTTGGCAAAAGCTTGAATAAATCTTTGTTGGACAAGGTAAGTACACCGTTAGGATCCTTTAGAAATTTGGCATGATGCACTCCAAGTCCATGGACAATCCCATGGTGACAAATTTGAAGAAGTTGCGAGATTGTTATTCCAATCTGGTTGATCCCTCTATGTATTGCAAATTGATTGGCTCATTGAACTATCTAGTGAACACTGGGTCTGATATCTGCTATGATGTGAACACATTGAGGCAATTCTTGGTTGAGCCCCGTCATGTGCATTGTGTTGGAGCAAAACATATATTGAGATATCTACATGGCACCAATGATTATGGTTGAAATCTGTTTCTAATGGAAAATGGCAGCTGCATGATTTTACTAGTGCAGATTGGGCTGGATGCAATGATGATAAAAAGAGCACCTTTGGTTTCTATTTTAGTTTGGGCTCTCTATGATTTCATGGTCTAGTAAGAAGCAAACTCTTGTTACTCTTAGTACGGTTGAAGTTGAGTATATAGTTTCATGTTTAGCTTGTTGTGACATTGTATGGCTTCGAAATATGTTTGCTGGTTTATTTGATCAGGTGCTGGAATTGACCATAGTACATTGTGATAATCAAAGTTGTGTAAAGCTTTCTGAGAACCCATTTTTTCATGATAGGTCAAAGCACATTGAGATCAAGTACCATTGCATCCAGAATATTGTCCAAAGAGAAGCTGTGAGGCTCAAATATGTGCCTACTGATAAGCAGGTTGTTGATGAAACCATTGTCCCAGATGAAAATTGCTTATTTCAGAGAACAACTTGGAATCCCTCTCTAGGATAGAGGGAGCACTAATTGTATAGAATCATGTGATTGACAATCTTCCTTGGGCTTAGCTGAGATGCCAAGGTTTATGGTCGGGAAGATTGTCCTGGTTACTCCCTTGGGTCATTCAGATTGACTAAAAAACCAATGTGGTTGGGGAGTTTGGTTTTGAGGCTTCGAGTGATCCCTTAAGACATTGTGTTTCATTGAGAGACCAAGTGGGTTTGGTCGGGGACATTGATTGAGTTCTCTCCCTTGGGTCATTCTATTTCACTGAGAGACTATATAGTCGGGGAGTTTGGTATTGAGATAGGGATTCCTCCCTTGGGTTTTGAATCGAGAGACCTTGTTTATCGTCGTGGAGATGGACCCTATGTACTCTCTTGGGTCATTTTGCTTCACTGAGAAACCATTTCATATGGTTGGAAAGGTTGGCCTTATTGATCCCATGGTCAGTTGGGCACTGACTTTGATGCCATTAGGTTTTGGCTTATGGGATGAGTTTGATGCTATGTATCTTTCCTCGTGATGAGACTTGTACATCTGATCTCTCCCATGGTTTATTACTGAGACACCAATGGATTGGTCGGGGAGATTGATCTTGAGAGGGAGAGAATGAAAAGTACCTCCCTAGCTAAGAGGGAGTTGTAACAACCCATCCGTAAACACGCATATTATATGCTCCTGTATAAAAAAAAAGAATATAATAATAATTCATTATAATATATATATATATATATAATAATAAATAAATAAAAATGATATTTATAAAATAGAACAAAAATCAAGTATTAATATCAAATATTAATTAACCTAAAATTCTAAAGTTTATATTAAAAAGAAAACAAACATAAATGAAGTTTATGGTAAAGTACTCAATAAAGTTATAAAAGGGTGAAAGTTATAAAGTAAAATTCTAAAGTTATAAATCTAAATGCTTCCTATAATCACCTGTACGGGAGGATGACTCACGGCTGGAGGGAGTTGTCACTGCGGGAGTAAGCGGCGGAGTCGTAGGTGTACAGGGCGGCCACCGCTTAGCCCAGGCTATAAAACCGCCAAGATGGGGCTGAGAACAGGGAGGAGAAACCTGAGAGTGGAGGGTAGGAGAACACCAGCAACGGGAAATCAGGAGTACAAACCAGAGGAATAAGATTGACCATTGGAGGAGCTTTACTCGGTCTGAGGTTCTGGGCACGGGGGCAGTGAGCTCCTACGAGAAACTTACTGGATTGAGCAGCCAGGCTCTGCTCAGTCTGGCTGGGAGGAATTGGTTTCCCGGTAATTGGATCAGAATAACCACGACGTCATCAACTACATCGGAGCAGGCAACAGTTCAGGTAGGTGTTCAAAATCCCTTACGGTTACTGTATTTCTGTTCTGGTTATTACCGTATTTCAGTTTGGTTACTGTATTTCTGTTCTGGTTATCACCTTATTTCAGTTTATGGTCTTTACAGGAGTGTTGAAAATTGGTAGCTTTGGTTGATATTTTCATTGGAAAATCAAAGGAGAAAATTTGTAATTTTCATGTTGACCAATTCTGCCTCATTTGGTCAAGTCAGCCTCACTCATTCAATGGGTTTGACCCTATGGTCAAAACCCTCCTCCTAACTCACATATAAATAGAAGTTCGATTGATCTCATTTGGAATCTCATCTCATCACATCAATTTGATCTGAAACAAGGAGATTCATCCACACGTGTGAACGAGAAAAGTTAAAACAGGGAAAGTATTTCTGCGTTGAGCAACTCCTTATTTTCTGTTTGAGCAGTGTTGACTTGGGATTATTTGCTTCTATTTGACCAAGATTTTGACTAGTTTTTGGAGTCCGATATTTTCAATGGTTCGTTGACTCTGTTTGACCAAAAGTTCTGCCCCTGTTTTGGCTTGTTGACCGAGGGTTGACCATAGTTCAACTTCTGTGTTTTGACCAAACTTTTACTGTGGTATTGCAAGTCAAATTTCGACCCTTTGACCAGCTACCTTAGGTCGAAATTGGACCCCTTGTAGCAGACTTTGACTTGGACCAATGTTGACAATTTTCTCTCTCCTTTGGCTAGTTTGACTTGGCATTATTGAGGTCAAAGATTGGAATTTTGACTGGAATATTTTGATGTAGATTTTGATGAATTGAACTCTCTCAGGAGTGATTTGCTAGGTTTTCCGCTTGAGCGTTTTGCCTTGGTCATTGACCTAAATTTTGATGTCTCTTGTCTTCTTGTTTACTGTGTTCTCTATTCCTTTATTGAAGAAAGTTGATGGTTGAAATTTTTCATGTATAATTGCTTAATGATTGGAATGCTCTAAAGAAGTCTAATTATATCATTGGAAGTAGTTATTAGTTTGAAAAATGACACTAATATTGATTGCACTTGAAAAAAAACACTTCTTTAGGTTTGTATCCCTCCATCAACATCTCCAATGGTTTGGTTCTCTAGGTGATGTTTTTACACAAACTTGAAAGCTATTTTTGATGGAGATTATGCTTCTTATTCTTGTTCTTCCTTTGTAGTAATCTCTTCTTGCTCCACATAGATGGCATGTTTTTAATTCTCACTTGTTTGTTTTGCTTCTTTCTCTGGCCATGCTTCGTCTATTCTTATGTCAATACTTTCCACAACTTTGCCTGGTCTTTTATTGTAGCATTTGTAAGCTTTACTTCTTGTTGAGCATCCAAGGAAAATTCCCTCATCTACTTTAGAATCAAATTTTCCCAATTTATCATCATTTATCTCTATAACATTTGCTTCCAAAAATTCTGAAATATTTAACTGAAGTTGGTCTACCTTTCCATAGCTCTTATGGTGTCTTGTTGTTGTTAACTTGGAGTTACACTCTGTTCATGATGTACACTGATGTAGAAAATGCTTCTCTCCAAAAATTATATGGTAAGTTGGCCTCTAACAACATGGTTCTTGTTATTTCTTGCACTGATATGTTCTTTCTTTCTATCTACAAATCCATTATGTTGTGGAGTTCTTGCAACTGTAAAAATTTCTCATTTCCCACCCCGGTTTTCAGTTTGACCTTATTTATCCAAAATAGTTAAATGCCCTTTCGCATATCCATACATTCAACAACTGAAAAATAAATTTTGCTCAAAACACAAATTCTGGAAATTTTACAAAGCGCTGGAAAATGCAGAAATAAAAAATCAGCACATACAAACAGCGATTCAACACATTTAAGCACAGTGATTTTTGGTCAAGGTGACCCTGGAAAAACCCCCTACAACTCTTGGGGAAAACCAGTTTGAAAGCTCCTCCTTATTTCTGGAAAATGCTTTTTACAGTGAGAGAAATATTCAGCGAAAAAATCAACAAGCAAACTTTTACAACTTATCTCGTTTTCCATGCCTCACAGCCAATTGGAAAAACTTGCAAACAGCAAAACAGAACAGCAATAAACGCTGTACGGCCTCCTCGATTTTTGTGCCCAATTTCAGCCTTAAATGATGCTATATGGCCTACCTAGAAAAGCGTGCAAGCTGCCATAAATACAATGTACGGATTTCCTTGATTTCTGTGCAGAAAAAAACCAGCAGTACAACAGTACGGATCTGCCTTGATTTGCATGCCAAGGTACAGCCACTTGCTGTATGAATTTCTGCTCCTCGATTTCTGTGCACTTGCTGTATGGATTTCTAGAAAATCGTGCCCAAATTCTGCCTTTCACTGTGTGCTAACTCAGTTGTATGGATTTGCTAAAATGCTGCCTTGGAATGTGTGCCAAGCTACTGCCTCCTTCTCCTCCCTGTCCAGAAATCTCCCTTGCTCTCTTGCTCTCCTTCTCTGAATCTGCTCATGAAAGAATGACTGACCTTTTCCTCCTTTTCCTCCTTTAATCTAACCTAAGTGACTTTTGGGGAACCCCTAAATCCAATCGCTGAAATAGATTGAGATCCAGGGCTGAGATTAAATGCTCATTTAAATCTCACTTTCTATTTTTTAGTTCACCCCACTTTAATAAAGACCCACTTAGTCATTTATTTCCAAAGTCACTTTTCCTTTCTAATTTTACATTGACTTTATTAAAGTCACTTTAAAATTAGGCTTTAGTAACTTTATCACTTTAAAATTAGATTTGACTTTATAAAAATTATAAAGTCACTTTAGGAGAAAAATTAAATTCTTTTGGACACTTTTCCCTAGGCCAAAGATCAAAGCCTTAGGGAACCACCTGTCCTCCGGTGCCAAATTTCAACACCTGTGCCCTTTTATATTCTAATCTAGTGAGCAAAGTTAAGATAAGATAAGGTAATTATATTGATATTTAGCAAATGACCACAAAAGTAGGTCAATGCCAAATGGTAATAAAAGAGTGCAACCAGTGCAACACAGGAGACCTAAAGCGGAAAACAAACAAAAATGAAAATATTTGAAATCATGGTAGAAAAGCTAGGTTTAGAAACAAATCTTGTGGAGCCCATACAACAGAAAAGCTACATAGGACAACATCACAAGACAAAAACCACACCATTGAATGTGCTGTGGGGGATGTAGTGTTTTCTAAATATTGAGGTGAATGATCAATGCAGAGGGTTGACTGTAAGGTTACTCTCTCACCCTGTTACATGTCCAAGATGAGGTTGAAGTTGAAGATGAGTAGGACTTGCAACAACAATGTGTGTCATAGAATTGAAGATCAAGGCAGGTAGGAAGAAGGTAGTGATGCAATATCTCAAGCGGTACAATCAGGTTGGAGCATGTAAATCAGAGGGTTGGAGCCTCCTTCAATAGGGAGCTGAAAACTTGATGTAAATCTTTGAAGACAAATATTAAGAAGCGCTCTGTGGTTTTTGTCCCGAAGGAGTTTCCACCTGTTGTCTGTTGTCTTTATGTTTGCACATTGTTGAATGGTGTTGTTTACTGTTGATTTATGTTACATCTGATGATAATGTTAATTAATGCTCTGTAAAGTTAAAAATGTACTAATTGATAAGTAATATTGATTCACCCCCCTCTCAGTATTTCTAAAAATTGGTATCAGAGCAAGTTCCTTCGGTAGCAACTTAACCAATGGAAGACAGATCTCAAGTGATCAAGATGGGAAAGTCAAGGAAGCAAGCCGCCAAGTGTTCAAAGAAGCCAAAGGAATTTCCTGGTATTGAAATTCTTTTAGAACCTATTACAGCTGACGAAGAGAAACATATTGGCCCAATCCCTTTGATCAATGAATCAAGTTTTATATTTTGGAAAAGATAAGATGGAAATCTATTTGCGAGCTATTGGATATGATGTATGGGATTCGCTCTTTCTAGAAGTACCTCTACTAATGAATCAAGAAAGTGCAATCCCAAAGCCATGAGTATCATCTTAAGTGCTTTGCCACAGATTGTATGAAATCTAATGTAGGAAGATGCTCATTTGCCAAACATCTTTGGGAGAAAATTCAAAATCTTCATGTAGGTCAAGACGAAGATGATGATTATCATGCTTCAAGTCAAGCAGATGCTCATATGGAAGATTCTGATAATGAGAAAGAAGACAAAGAAGAGGAAGTAGACAAGGTGAAGGTATTAATCAATGTTTTGAAAGAGCTGAAGAACATAGATGAGGAAAATCTCACACTCAAAGAAGTTGCTCTTTTGAAATCAGGAGAAGAAGAACAAGACATGCAGTCATTGATGCCAACATTTGTTAATGAACGCTCTTATAATTTGTTTGAATTGCATTAATTGGAAGCTCCAATGAAAGAGTGGCTGGATTATTGATATGTAGAGAGAGAGCATGATGTATAGAAGAGCATTGGCTTTTTTGATCAGAGTTTTGACTTGATTTGTATCATGAGATTTGGTTTGATATTGGCTTTGTTGATATTGGATTTGGTTTGGTATTGGCCAATATCTATTGAAGAATGTAACTAGCGTCGGTCTTCATAATTGTAATTGAGTCATGATGTAATGAACTTAGAAAGAGAAAATTATTATAAAAAGAAAATTTAGTTTTATGAGCATGGGTTTCATGCTTCTAGCTCAAGCCTCCATTGTAGGCTTTTAGGTTTGTCAAAAGTAAAAGTCATAGACCCTTGGGATTTGCATGTCAAGAAACATAATTATTTTTATTGTATTAAGTCATTATTTCCTCCACCATCAAGTCGACCTTCCCTGAGATCAAGTTGGCTTAAAAAAGGACAGGTTTGAACCACTATATATGTTATGAATATATATCATAAATTGCAAGGCCGAAGTTGGAAAGCTAAGCTTTAGGATTGCAAAGAAGATATGAAAACTTGACTACAATTTGCTTTGGGAGGCTGATTTGATGTAGTGGAGGAGGTCATTGTCTTGGTCTTGGTTGTCTCACTTTGATTTGAATCTACTAAGGAAGAGTTTGACTGGGTTTTCCCCTTGTTACGGGTTTTGGCCTTGGCTGTGTGCCTACCTTTTGTGTCCTACTCTATGATATTCTTGTTTGACATTTATCTTGATGATGGAAAGAACTCTAACATAATAAAGAAGAACTAAATAATTTCACAAGAACTTGTCAATGTAAGAGAAATCAAGCTAAAAGAAAACCTAGTCATTTTGTCCTAGATTTCTCAACATTGTATTAGAGCTTAGTTTTGTTGCATCAAGGCAGTAAGAAGGTCACTAAGGACTCAAGACAAGAAGAAGAAGCTAAGTCACCTAGGACCGAGCTCCTAAAAGCGACAAAAGCAAAATCTGGGCACACCAATAAGCCTTATACACAATCATTAGGTCAGAAGTACAAGAGAATAGAAACACTGTTTCATAGATTCAAATAGATAAGTAGACAATTCCCTCAAGGTCGAGCTCCTTAAGCTAAAGATCGAAGTCTTGGGCATCATTTTAATTCACTTCAAAAGAATCCAAATCCTGTGCATCTTCAGAAATTCAAAAATTTTGTGCCACCTCCTTGAATACATAACTTAGTGATCAAGTTCTTCAAAGGTCAACGAAGTATCTCCACTTGAAACAGTCCAAAAACCGAACTCATTGAAAGTATTATAGGCTTTATTGGAAGGCCTGTCATAAGGTTACAATTATCTTAAAAAGGAGTCGAGACTCCTACTGTAGTTTTGGGCATAGACAGTAGTCCAAAAATTCTGTAATCTTAGAAATTCGAAGTATATCTTTATGGGTACTCACATCAAGGAATAAAGTATCACTTGAGGATTAGATGACCAATTGAGAAAGGTTTATAGGTCGAAGCTACAGTCGCTACAAGAAAGAGCTATGACTAGTGACTACTATGCAATAAGATGAGAATTAGTACATACATATATATTGTATGAGCCTAAATAATCATATAAAAAGCCGACTTAGATGAATAATTATAAGGCAAGTTTTGAAGTTTAATCTATAAGCCTAGATCTAGCTAAGTCCCTTGTGAAATAGAATGAACCTTTGTATAAAATTAAGATCTGAAATAGTCTCCAAAGGGATCTGAAATCCTATGCAACAAGTCTAGACAAAGCTTGTAGTAATTGTAACTCACTGAAGAAGATCAAGTTATTAAAGATAGAGGAAGGAAGATTCTATATACCTCTAGCAACTTTCACATCATACTCTATCCAAAAGTCGAGAAGAGCAATCTTTGAACCATCTTGACACCTTGAAGAAATTCTTGCAACAACTTTTCTTGAAAGCCTTCTATACGATCAAAGAAAGCATTTAGCATTTGGATCAACATTCAACAACTTTTCATGGAAGCCTTCTCGATGGTCAAAGAAATCACCTAAATCAAGCATACAAATTTATGGCTAAATTTGGAGTGAGCACTTAATAAAGGAAATCCTACAAGGTTTGTAAAAAGACCAACTCAAGGTATGTCTAAGACCATAAGAACTTTTTTATTAAAGGAGACAATCATTTTGAAATTTATTACTAACTTTCTTATGTTTAGGTTTTTGAATCATAAGGATTCTTATTAGGGAGATTAATCATTAGATTGAATCCACCCTTATCATACTATATCTTGTTTAATTATTTTTGGTGAAACCATAACCTTTAGGGTTCACTCTAAATCCCTAGCCTCTTGATGCTTCGGGTATGTTGACTTTGAAACCCTTAGTCTACTTAGGGTTTGTATATAAAATCTATAAATGAAACTCTAATCTTAATGTTTGTGGTTTGTTAATATTATCGAACCCTAGTCTTTTAGGGTTTGTTATTAATGTTTAGTATATAAATGAAACCCTAGATTCTTAGGGTTTGGTGAATTATGGTTTATGAACAAAAACCCTTGTAATAGTTAAATGTAATGTCCTTGGAATTAAACCCTAGGTGTATAAGCTTCCACATAATTGAAACCCTTGTTTGGTCAAATTGTTGAAGTTTAATGTATGTATCTAGGGGTTGCGATAAAAACCCTACTAAAAGATTGATATAAGAATGAATACCTAGATATGAAATGCTAGTATTGTTGAAATCTAGGGTTTGTGACAAAACCCTAGTAGTATTTGACATAAAATTCTAGGGCATAATATTAAAATATAAAATGCTATGATTAATTTGCTAACTTGCTTGAGTTGCTGATTGTTAGAGAATCTAGGGCAAAGTAGTGTTGTGATGATTCTTAGTGACTTGATAACAATTTGTGAAGTCTTTTTACTTTTCTTATTAGCTTATACTTCTTCTTCTTATTAGTGCATATGTGTGTGCTGCAACAAACTGCTACCAAAACAAAATAACAAGAACACAGAATTTGTCTCTTTGCTAGGGACAAACCCTCTCCACTCTTGAGAGGAAAAACCCTTTGTAAGATTTCTCTTATTGAAGCTTCTTATTTGAACAACTGTGAAACCCTAGACCCTCGACTAGGATATCCTCCAAGCATAAGTCAAATCCTTCCTCCTTTTGCACTGTCACTTCCGGCACATCTTTTGGCGCTTTGTCTTCCAGCACTTCGTTCTTCCTTCTATAGTAAGTAGATCTTCTAGGAGAGATATTTCTACTTAGTGAGATCCTTCACCTAAGGATACTTACTCCTTCTCTAGATCATTTGAGTTCCCTTTCGATGCATGGTAGTAGGTTGAGTGTGACAACACTATAGCCCTAGTCTTCGCACGTGGGAGGGTCCTAGCTGTAGGTGTATGGCTTCTTCTAACTTCGCTTGAGGTCCTTCTCTCTACACTTGGATAGGAGACTGAGTAACCCTAGTTTGAAACCCAAACAATGATACATGTGAGACTGTTATATTACTGCTGTTGTGACTACAGAGATGGCTCTGTTCCTCGCACGTGTGACTGGTTTTCACCTTAGAAACAATCTCTTTGACTGCGGCTTTAACTTCTTTTCCTTCGCTGCACTAGAGCCTCCTCAACCTGTCTTTTCTTCACCCTTACTCAGCTACCCTTCTTGATTGTGGCTCTCCTTTGATCATCCTTTGGTGTGGCCCTCCTTGCTTCATCTTAGCTTGCCTGCATATGATCCTTTTCTTGAAACCCAAGAATGGGATTCCCAAGGAGACATCTGCCTTGGTTCATGAACCTTCTTTTGAAGATTGCATCATAGGATCTTAGAGATCCTAGCCTTGCAAATGTTTCCTTTCTTTTGATGATGTAGGTCTTCTAAGATTCTTATCATGATCAATTTCTCTTTCATCATGAATGAGGTCCTATAGTAGGTATGCTTCTTCTATATGAATATCCTGAGCTATATCTACCATGCTCCTATATTCTAGAATATTTTTCTATTTATGCATTTTTGTTCTTATCATAAATGCTACATCTACATGAGTGTCTAAGACTCTATGTACATCACGCTGCTAGATTCTAGAGGGTGATTCTAGCCATGCAATTTAATTTATTCCTACATGCTCCTATTCTACTCAAAACTTTGAAAGAAGTCTAGAAGTAAAGAGTTTGACCTAGTCATAGTAGAGATCCGTAGGATCTTCCTTCTTTTGCTTCTTTCCTTCTTCTTTCACCTCTTGAGGTATGTGAGCTTCTTCCCTCTTCCTTTTGTTGTTGTTGTCCTTCTTAAGCTTAGGGCAATTCCTTTTGTAGTCCATATTCTTGGCATCCAAAACATTGGATCTTGGGCATGTCTTTGTTGTTTGTTCTTCGTGGACCAAACTTGCCAAATTTACCCTTTCTTTTGGCCATGGTAGCAAATGCTTATTCCTTTGATCCCACATCTTCTTCTGGTTTCCTCTGTTCTGCATAGAGACCACATTTCACTGAGAGTGGTTGCTTCCTTCTTGGCATAAATGCTAGATGTGAAGTTTCCCCACTCCTCAAGTAGAGCCTTGAGTACAACAGTTGTCATCTCTCTGTGAGACATGACTCCCCAAGCTCTTGAAGTTGATCTCTCATTTCAGAGATTTTCATGAAATAGGGAGCTATTCCTTCCTCTGTTATCTTCATCTTGTATAATTCATTCCTCAAAGATATTACTTTTCCGGTGGTGGATACCGAGAATGGCTCTACTAGCTTATCATAAATTTCTTTTGATGTCTCAAACTTGGAGACATAGGGAATGAGAGAGTCTTTGATTGATTCTATCAGAATCTTTTGAGCTCTTGTCTCATCCTTATTGTACTTGGCTAAGGCTTGAGTTTGCTCCTTAGCAGGGATAGTGATATTCCCTTTGACATGTTCTAGGAGTTCATTCTCCTTGAGTAGTAGATCAATCCTCTTCTTCCATGCAAGAAAGTTATTAGTACCTACCAATTTATTGCTTTCCTTGCAAAACAACATTTATGTATATTCAGAAGGGGACATGTCCTTACTTGATAGATTTTGAGATGTAATGGAATTGCTTCCTTCTTGTAGGCTTGGTGGCTTGTCTTTCCTGGATCTTGATGCTTTTCAAGTTCCCTGCTTCAAGTGGACTTGCTTGATGACTTGTAGCTTGATGTAGGTCTTGCTTCAATCTGCTCTTCTTTGTAGGTACCTTTATGTAAGGCTCTTCTTCTAGGTTTGTAGACCTCCTTGGTGAATGATGGATTGTAGACCCTTCTTGTCCTTGAAGTGATTGAGACTTCTAGGCTTGATGCTTCAACTTTGTAAATGTTTCTTCTTGATGAGTGTTCTTGAGTTGCCCTTTCCTTGATGTGTCACCTTAGCTCTGATACCATGTTAGAGAACCTAGGGCAAAGTAGTGTTGTGATGATTCTTAGTGACTTGATAACAATTTGTGAAGTCTTTTTACTTTTCTTATTAGATTATACTTCTTCTTCTTATTAGTGCATATGTGTGTGTTTCATCAAACTGCCACCAAAACAAAATAACAAGAACACATAATTTGTCTCTCTGCCAAGGACAAACCCTCTCCACTCTTGAGAGGAAAACCGTTTGTAAGATTTCTCTTATTGAAGCTTCTTATTTGAACAACTGCCAAACCCTAGACCCTTGACTAGGATATCCTCCAAGCATAAGTCAAATCCTTCCTCCTTCTGCATTGTCACTTCTGGCACATCTTCCAGCACTTTTTCCGGTACTTTGTCTTCCAACACTTCGTTCTTCCTTCTATAGTAAGTAGATCTTCTAGGAGAGATATTTCTACTTAGTGAGATCCTTCACCCAAGGATACTTACTCCTTCTCTAGATCATCCGAGTTCCCTTTCGATGCATGGTACTAGGCTGAGTGTGACAACACTGCAGCCCTAGTCTTTGCACGTGGGAGGGTCCTAGCTATAAGTGTATGGCTTCTTCTAACTTCACTTGAGGTCCTTCCCTCTACGCTTGGATAGGAGGCTAAGTAAGCCTCGTTTGAAACCCAAACAATAATACATGTAAGATTGTTATATTACTGCTGTTGTGACCGTAGAGATGGCTTTGTTCCTCGCATGTGTGACTGGTTTTCACCTTAGAAACAGTCCCTTTAACTGCAGCTTTAACTTCTTTTCCTTCGCCGCACTAGAGCCTCCTCAAACCTGTCTTTTCTTCACCCTTCCTCGGCTATCCTTCTTCACTGATTTCAGAGCTTGATGTGCGTTTTCTTTTGGAGTGGACAACTTCTATAAATAGAGGACTGTCCCTCCAATTAAGCCGATTTGACTGTCATTTAGGTCGACTTGCATTTTGCTTTATAATTCGCTTTTTATTCATTGTTTGCTGCTTGTAGACTTCATTGGTGCTAGGAGAGGATTTGACCATGCTTTGGAGGTGTTCCCATGACCTTGTATGATGACTTACATGATGTAACATGCCTTCAAAGGGTCTCATTGTAATTACATTTTGACTTTGACTCTCTAGAAGCACTTCAAATTGTGCTTGTCCTATTTTAAATGAGCAAGAAACTCATTGATAAATAATATCAAAATAAATTTTCTTTTCTTGAATAATTACAAATATCAAAATTACATATATGAAGACCGAACCTAATTACATTTTCTCCAACACTGATATCAAGACTTTAAGTCTCAATGATGGAACCTAAGGCTTATGACAAAAACCCTAGCAAGTTGTTGAAGTCCAAAAGAGGTAACCATTGTTAACTACGCGTCTATCTAGGTCTAGATATTTTTGATAATTTTGACTTCATGCTCTTGTACATATATATTTGTGTTTGGTTGTACTTGTTGTTGAAGATATGCAGGTACATAGTCTTCAAGATGATGAAGATGCTTCCCTTGTATTTGATGATAATTTGATGATGATGTTGAGCATGATGGAAAGAGGGAGCTGTGAGAACCTTGATGACATCAAAGTCTACATTAAAGTTTGATAGATGACCTTGTTGCCTTATGAAGGAATGATGAATTTTTGGAAGGTCTAAAATTCTCTGATAAATTGTTGATGCAAAAGTAAGAGCTCGTGTGAAAAATCAGATAGTTGATGGACTTGTCCCCTAGTTATCTTCCTAATTGAGGGGGAGCCTGAAGAGAAGTGGATGACTTGATAAAAAGGCCATAAGGATGTTTGAGATCAGAGAATAGTTGAAGCACTACTAATGATTATTCATGATTTATAAAGTTGTGAACAAGACATGGATGAAGTGCCGAGGCTGAGTTGGGTGCTGCTGAAGAAGTTAAAGAAGAAAGCTTCCTAGATGTGTTTGAATAATATGACAATGACATAAGCAACATCAAGTATATTTGAAGATCCTAGAGGTTTGTATTAACTTGTATATATATTTGAAAGTTTGTTGCTAATTGGGATTGTGATTGTACATGGCCTCTCCATAAGAAGATTGAACATTTGAAGCATGCTTGGATTGATGGATATATCTGGTTTAGTTGATAGGGAGAGATGAAGCATCTTGGGGCGACAAGATGCTTGGGGGGACATCTGGCCGACTTGTAATGATGTCTAGACCCCGAAATAGGGAGGGTGGCGTTGGTCTCGGAGCTCTGGCCTTGGATACACACCTAGATCCTTTGGTCGGTGTTAGAGCTTAAAAGCCTGATGGTACCTAGAATGGATAAAGCTTGAGTACACCTTAGTCCCACCCAATTAGAAAACCCTGGTCAAGTATCTAGTCTATAGCATTGCGTGTGCTGTGACTCTTCATAGATCATATCATTTTGAGATCTTCCATGTACCTATGTATATATGTAATTATGAATACCTCCTTAGTTAAGAGGGAGTGTTGAAGAATGTAACTAGTGTCGGTCTTCATAATTGTAATTGAGTCACGATGTAATGAATTTAGAAAAAGAAAATTATTATAAAAATGATTTATTTTTATGAGCATGTGTTTCATGCTTCTAGGTCAAGCAAGCCTCCATTGCAGGCTTTTAGGTTTGTGAAAAGTCAAATTCATAGACCTTTCTTGGGATTTGCATATCAAGAAACAAAATTACTTTTTATTGTAATAAAGCCATTATTTCCTCCACCATCAAGTTGGCCTTCCCTCAGATCAAGTTGGCTTAAAAAAGGATAGGTTCGAACCACTATATATACCAGTTACCAAACCTTTGACCCATATTGAAGATGAAGAAGCATGTATTTGTCTTGCAATAAAAGCCACAAAAGAAAGAAGTACGAAGTCTAAGGAAATAAGACAAAAGGACAAGCGAAGTCTAAAGAGATAGGACAAAAGGACAAGCGAAGGACCATGACTAAGTTACAAGGGCTAAATGTTCAGAATATATCTCAGAGATTACAAGGTCGAAGTTGGAAAGCTAAGCTTTAGGATTGCAGAAAAGATATGAAAAATTGATTGCAGTTTGCTTTGGGAGGCTGACTTGATGTAGTGGAGGAGTTCGTTGTCTTGGTCTTGGTTGTCTCACTTTGATTTGAATCTACTAAGGAAGAGTTTGACTGGGTTTTCCCCTTGTTAAGGGTTTTGGCCCTGACTGTGTGCCTATCTCTCGTGTCCTACTTCGTGATATTCTTGTTTGGCATTTATCTTGATGATGGAAAGAACTCTAATATAATAAAGAAGAACTAACTAATATCACAAGAACTTGTCAATGTAAGAGAAATGAAGCTAAAAGAAAACCTAATCATTCCGCCCTAGATTTCTCAACAATATCAACACACACACACACACACACACATATATATGTATGTATGTGTGTGTTTTGGGGCCTATGTGCATGCTTACATGTTTTAATGGTAGAGATGCCTATGTGATTAAGGTTGGAGAGCCTATGTGTAAGAAGGCTAGTGAGTCTATTGTTGCAATATGTAATCACAACCATGATAATAAAATACACCACAACTGTAGACCATATTACGGGGGGATAGGACTCCACAACAGGGGTGGAACCATAACCTGGTTCCTAAGCCATTAAAATAATAAAATATCCCTAGTCACTTTATGGAATATAACCCAACGTCAGAAGGCATGACATAATCCTAACTTCTAAGTTATAATGAGATGTTATATGCTATGTCCAAAAAGTGAATGAAAGGATAGTCTATTTGACATTCCAAGTGGTGGGGGTGAACTCGTCACGTGACATATGGTCAAATGACCACATGTATACATAAGTAATGTTTTCCATGTTAGTGGGGGATTAGTCCATCATTCTTTCCTTGATTCGACCATCACGCTCCCTGGTTCATGGCTAGATAGGTTGAGACTAATTGAGCTTTGAACTGGGATAACCATTGAACCCTGTGACTTGTGTAAATTATAGGAAATTTCTTGGTGGGATTTTGTGGTCAATTCTCCTTGCTCGTCTTGGGTAAGGCTGGAGCTGAGAGGGGGAATTGGTTGGATAAGATTGCCTAATGTGAGGCCTGACGGTTGCCTGGATGATCCTAAGGGGAGTTAGAACCCCCATAGCTATAGTTCTTTGGGACTTCTTGACTAGCTTGTGCTAGAAGCCCTGGAAGGGTAGTGGGATAATCTAAAGGACTGCAAGAGGCAGAGAAAGGGGTGCACTACCTTGTGTTGTGTAGGCTGGGGGATGCGGGACTATAGTTAAGGAGGTTGCTAGATTTGGAACCTGGCCTAGTACTTGTTTAATACTGACTATATGACCATTGCTGGCTTTGGGTCCGTCTGTTCCCCATTGGAGTCATAGCCCTAGCTCAGGGGTGATTCACTCTTGAGAGATTATGACCAATATGGCCCATGCCTAGGAGGAATGTTTGAGGTCCACATCCATGTATTAGATATTTATAGAGGATAAATGTTCTGATTATGTGTTTGAATGTTTACTGTTGTGTATATTATTGTGTGCGCATGCTATGTATATCTTTTGTGTGTTTACACGTATTTGTATTTGTTGTGTTGCATATGCTAATTAATGCATAATATGGTAGTATGCATGAGACATTCATGACATACTCGAATTATGGTACATGGGAAATGTAATGGAGGAACTAAGTCTGGTAATGTGACTAGATTATGTACAGAGCAGTTGAAGGATGTTGACTGATATTAAAGCCTGGTGAGAATGATTAATAATCAATGAAATCATTATACAATCATTGAATAGTTGACAGATAGTTAGACCATTTACGTAGTTGTCTAGCAGCTGAACAACAATGCATTCATTTATATAGTCGACTGAAAGCTGACAAACTATGGATTCGTGGCTAGGGTCAATAGATAGTCAATGATAGGTTGAATTCGTTGACTCAAGAGTGAAGTTTACTTGTGGATGAATGTGATATTAGAAACAAGTTAAGTCAGAAAGGATAGAAAAATGGGCATCAAAAAAGTTATCCAAAGTGTCTTGCACTGTCGATAGTGGACAAAGGGTGTCGTGTATGTTACAATACTACTGCAATTAAGATTTCATGTTATCGAAATTGGTGTCAACTATGTATGCCAACCATACGAAGGCTTCAACAATTTTAATCAAAACTGTAGCTAAATTAATCACATAGAGCCATCACCCAAAACTATGAAATGGATATCCTATCCTGCAAAGAGTAATCATCAAATTAAGTGATGAAACTGTTGTGTGTGCCTAATTGGAGGTCATGGGTGTCTATCTTGATCTTGCAAATGCTACCAGTCATCAACTATGTATGCCAACCATACCAAGGCTTCAACAATTCAAATCAAAACGGTAGCTAAATTAATCACATAGAGTCATCACCCAAAACTATGAAATGGATATTCTATCCTGCAACGAGTAATCATCAAATTAAGTGATGAAACTGTTGTGTGTGCCTAATTGGAGGGCATGGTTGTCTATCTTGATCTTGCAGATACTACCAGTCATTGATTCCATGGTCAACGACATGCAACAAGGAAATTGACTTCTTAAAGAAGAAGATATTCACCACACAAGAATTGTTGCATCTCATAGCCACAATCACTCATAAAGATATACTTGTAGCTGCTGCCATTGTGGGTGCAAAATCATGTGAAAAATGTCTCTCGGTACTAGAGCTACCCATCCAATTGCCACTGCTTTGGATAAGTCATGTTCTGTTTTCTAGAAATTCTTAGTGCTGTTGTCATTGCATTAATGACTTTCGAACAAGAAGTTACATGGACCTCATACTATTCAGAGTCCAGACACAACAAAAACCGATTTGAAAAATACCATAAAAGTCATGTTTTAATTATAAGGTCATGCTTGCTTAATTGCTGATTTATGGAAGGATAATAAATTATATGGTAATATATTAAAGTTATATAGAAGGATATTAAAAGAAAAAAGAGAGATTGACAAGGAGATCAACACATATTCTCTCCATACATTCAAAAAGAGTCTTACTAGTTGGTGGGGAGAAATTTGATTCAAATATTATACAAACTTGGATTATTAGTTAGTGAGCAAGGATGTATCAGTGATTGAGAAAAGAGAGATATTAATCAAAAGCATTTACGAATTATAATATAATAAGTATATTTTGGAAAAAATAAAGAGTTATTGCAAATCAAATAAAAGGTTTATACCTCCTTGAGTGGTTAGAACATCTTTGAATATATATATATATATATATAATATATATATATTATATTTGATTCAAATATTATACATACTTGGATTATTAGTTAGTGAGCATGGATGTATCAGTCATTGAGAAAGGAGATATTAATCAAAAGCATTTAAGAACTATAATATAATAAGTATATTTTGGAAAAAATAAAGAGTTATTGCAAATCAAATAAAAGTTTTATACGTCCTTGAGTGGTTAGAACATCTTTGAATATATATCACTTTAATAAATAAAAAGGGTAATATAGTGACAAGTTGACAACGATTCTTTCTATTAGCATTCCAACTATTTTTTTAAAGAGTGGGTATATATTGCCATTAAAACTTTTTGGAATACAGGCCAAAACTTGGTACATATTGAACACATGATTCTTTTTTAGTCTTCAAAAAACTCCATTGATGTCTATTACGTATTACACCCGCTCTAGATGCATCTATTCTAAACAAATTCTCCTTATACAATTTCCAAAAAACACCTAAGATTGCTACAGACTTGCAAAACATGTAAAACTACTTTAGACTTTGGGCCTTGCTACATGTTCCTATTTGCAAAATTCACTCGGGGTTTGTTGTCATCCTTCTCAGGTTGAGGTGGTGAGGCTTGACCCATGCTGGTGCTCATGCTGGCATCGTCACGATCTTGCACTTCTAAATTATTTTACCTCTGGATCATGTCTTCTGGAGCATTGACACATTCCTCAACCATTGGGCCGTTTGCTGCCAAAGCCATCCTGTCCATTCAGAATGTCAACCTGTCAACCGCTAGTTGGATCTTGTCCACTTTGGTTTCTAGAAGTCCCAATTTCTGGGTTGTTAATTCATTATGCACACATCTCTGCAAGAATCATTCCTGTCAGTCGAATTGACAAATTTTCCGTGTAGCTCAGTGCATCTTCCCGCTACTATCCTTGCCAGTGTTATCATTGCTAGCCATGGTGATCGCCTTGCACAATTCCTTCCCTTTGCTTTGAGAGTATATGCCACAAGTCACTGATTTTGGCCTTCTAGGGTTGTTGTTCGGCTCTATATATCTTCTAAAGCCCACTCTCCTCCATTTATGGATTGTAAGTACTCCTTTATTGCTGTATTGGTCCCCATATAGTGATCGTGCATTGAATTCCATTGCCATCATGTGAAGGGCATTTTCTATTACAGACTGAGATGACAGAAAAGGGCACATGCTTGTTTCTAGCTTCTTGGATAGAGCAAACATTAACTCGCTTGCCTTACATTCCTCCTTGAAATTATATTCAAGCCTCCACTTATCCAATCTCTAGCATTGCGTGACGATGAACTCCTAGTATGGTGATGTTGTTGCGTCCTTTAATGGTCAACACTCACCTTTGCTGCACGAGGTGGTTCAGTATTGATGTCACCAGGATAGTAATTGCACTGTACATTCGAATTGGTTGCTTCTACACCCAATTTCTATACTTTCCTATGTTTAACACCTTGGTGCCATGAAATTTGAATTTTCCATTCATGGAATTGGTTTGTTTATATATTCCCCATTGTCCACTTTCAATACTCCTTGTTCTAAGAGAGCTCCTTGATTGGCTAAGGAATCCGTCATTGTATTGAGGTTTCACTTTATATGAAATAGCTCCATCTTGATGTTGACAACTTCTGGAAAACTGTGTTGTGCTCGTTGATGTGCCAAACACATCAACAAACACAACACAAGTGTTGAATTTTCTAAGTCTATCTGTTAGAAAATTAATCTATATTTTGCTGGTTTATTTCTTCTACTTGTAAATTCTGAACAAGTTATTTAAAACATTTAAATACTGAAATAAACACAATACAATCACAACATCTACAGATCATCAACTGAAAGAAAACAAGCACACAAGTGACACTGTTATTTTTGGACAAATGTCCTTGGAAAAACCCAATGTGGGAAAATCGGTGCAACTATTCAGAGGGTTATCTTATTATGCAGTCTTTCTGAGTTACAACAGGCTACCTAACCAACTCACTCGACAGAGAAAAATACACAGCAACAATACCTCTATATTCGGAAACAGGTATTCAGAAAACCTGTCCCACGAAACCCTCTCCAACACAACTGTAGCTCAGTGCTAGCCCTTCTGGCCTCTACGTCAGCCCCAGGACCCTCTGCATCAGCCCTTTGGGGCACTGCGCAGCCTCTGGGACCCTCTGCGTCACTCCAGTAGCCTTTGCGTCGATGATGAAGTCCCTCTAGCCTCTGTGCTGTCTCTACTGGGCCTTGCGTAGCCTGGACTGACTATTGTGCTCTAGCAAAATGAATGACTGATCACTCTGGTGTATTCTCCAACTAACCCTCAAGCCTCCTCTTATACTTTTCTTGTTGGTCCTTCAATGGTCGAGATTAAATCTTTAATCAACGACTAAGATTAGATTTGGCTTGATCCATGACTTTTGGAACCTTCTAACCTAGTTTTATATTAATACCCATTAATATTGTATTTTTCCTAAGTTTAGACTTAGGAATTCTATTTAAAATATTAATTATTTTAATATCTCCCAAATCAGGTACAATCTGTCCAAACTATTTCTGGGTCTTGGAGATCTCATGTGCTTTAGCCTCTCCACCAATTTTCATGGCTAGAGCACATCCGATGCTACCCTATGTCAACACTCCCTCTTAGTGAGGACTATGCTCTAGTAATACTCCACACTGAGCATCACACTGATTATCTGACACTGGTCCCTGTGCTGATGCTAGGCCTCCCCATCCAACATTCTCTACACTGCTACATCCTGTACTATTGCCCATGGCCCTGCCACTGCCACTGCTGCATGCATACGACTTCTCCCTTTGCATCCGTGCTATTGCTGGTCCATACTCCCAGCATTGCATCTGCACTGCACCCCCCTCTCATCATGTTGCATCGTGCTACTACATATTGCTACTGCACTGCAACTCAGTTACTGAGAAGTAAGTAACCGATCCACCCAACTTCTGACATCCCTGTCAGGGTAGAAATACTCCCAATACTGATGCTCCCTCTGCCGCTAACAAGCCCTCCCTCTACTGACCTCTGCGCTACTGCAACAACTCCCTGCATCTTGCACCGTTGCACACCTCTCTGTGCCATCCTTCATTGGTGCAACACTCTTGTGCCTCTCGCACTGTTGTGCTACCCGGGGACTCTTGCACTGTAGCACTCTCTACTGCTTCATCCACATCCGTCTCTATCGACATTTGCCAGTCCTGCTACTCCTCTACGGGGCTCTCGTAGCAAGGTGTAATCCAAGAGGTTGGGTACCTCAAGGATCCTGCCCCTCATCTCCTGTAGTCCTCCTGACTACAACTCGATGTCTCCCCACTTCTTCTCAAGTGGCACATGAGCAGTCATGGCACAATTGTCATCCTCCTTGACTTCTTTCTCCGCCCTCGCTGCCGCTGCCTTTGAGTTAGAAGCCTCTCCCTTACTCTTCTTCCTCAGACACTGGTTCGTATAGTGACCCAGTTCCTCATAATGGAAGCACTTGACCTTGGATATGTCCTTCTTCCTCTTCTCCTGCTTTGCCACAGATGCCAAAGCCGCATCCTCTTCCTCTTCCTTCTTGATCTTGACCCCTTTGCTGCTACTCCCTGCCTTGGTCAACCGTTTGATCTCTTCTTCATGAAGAGCCGCCCACAGTTCTTCCCAATCGGGAAGACTCGTCTTGCCCAGTATGCTTTGTACAAATGTCTCCCAATCCTCGGAGACTGCGTTAAGTGCGGTCCTTACCATCAACTCTTGATCCAGCGTGGCCCCCTATGGAAGTTAGTTGGTCGCGGATCTCCTTCAACCGACCGAGGAAGACATCTATCTGCTCTCCTTTTTGCATATGGTATGACCTTAGCTGATTCTCCAGGAGCATCTTCCTCTGCACAGAAGTATGCTGGTACAATGTCTTCAAAGTGTCCCACATTGACTTTGCCGTTTCCTTTTCGGCAATATGTGGGACCACATGATCCTTGACGCCATCAAGAATGATACACTTTGCCTTAACCATTGCCTCCTAGTACCTTCATTAGCTACCGGGTCAATTGGGATAACCATCACTCTCAAGGCGAAGCCCTTTGTTAAATTTTAGGTATGTTCTATGCTAGAGCAATTTATTTCAATTTCTTTTCCACATTAGCAATCACATCAGCATAAAGTAAAATGTAGATAGAACATAAATATAAATCGCAGAAGACAAGCCAAGACAAGAGGACACGAGATGTGGCACTAGCCAGGGACAAATCCCACAATGTGGGGAAACCCTTGATCAATTCTTCTCTTATGTTCTTCAAAGTTCAGTAGAGAAAGTGAGAGATATAGTACATTTACAATAGAAGTCAATCATTTTGACTTTTGATATCGGCATGAGAGTAGTTGAAGACATATTGCTTCAACTAATTCTCTAAGGTGACTCGTTTGCCTATCATAGTGCTACATCTCGTCTATTTGCTGCACATTATTGTGTGACACCTTGTTGTACTGTCACATGTGTTGAACCTTGATGACTGAGCTGCTCTCATCTTCATGCTGCATCTTCCATGGTCTTATTCATCATCAAGTTGCCCATGCTCATGATCTCATTCATCATTATGCTGCCCATGCTCATATCATCATGCATCATTATGCTGCTTATGCTCATATCATCACACTGCTTATTATGATGCCCATGATCTCATACATCATGCTGCCTTCCTTCAAAGACAGATGCTCCGACTGTTTCGGCAGTCCCCGCTAGTTCCAGCTTTTCCGGCAGTTCCGACATTTTTGGCTTTTTCGGCTTTTCTAGCTTTTCCGACTTTTCCGGCGTTTCCGGCAGTTTTGCCTTTTCTGGTAGTTCCGCCTTTTCCAACAGTTTTGGCTTTTCCGACAATTCCGGCTTTTTTGGAAGTTTCGGCTTTTCTGACAGTTCCAACTTTTCTGGCTTTTCCAGCTTTTCCTTAGGATCTCTCCTCCTATTAAAACCCAAAGACAAGTAGAGAGAGGAAGATATCCAAGTGTTTGTAGAAATGACTTGAAGTCCTCTTCTATTTATACTAAAACATAGAGGTTGAATAGACATGATTGTTGGGTTTCTGAGCCTACATAAGTTGTTGGCTGACTTAACAATTTGTCCATAACATAAATAAATTCATAACTTCATAAATACTTATCGGAATCAGATGATCTTTGGATCAATCCTACACCTCTCAATGAGAGGGATCCAATAAAAATATCAGTTGCCATAAATAATATGACCCACATGGAGTTTGGCCCTAGTTGCCAATTTTAACACCTTTGATACGATGTCTGTCTAGAATGGACAAGATCTTGGCCTTCCAGACCACAAAGTTGGATGCTCCATCCAGCCTGTCTTGACCTCTCAGCCTATTCACGACCATCTCGCTGCTCTTTTGTTGACTCCTCCGAGTCTCTCTACTTCCTGCCTAGAAGTTCTCGGTTCGACTCCTGTTGAGTCTCTCTACTTCCCGCCTGGAAGTTCTTGGTTCGACTCCTGTTGAGTCTCTCTACTTCCCGTCTGGAGGTTCTCTCTAGACTCCCTCTGAGTCCCGATTTCCCTCCTGGAAATCCTTCTGCCAACTGTTAAGTTGCTCCTCTCTGATCGTTAGTGCAACAACAACACTGATCCAGAGTCCTTGGTTAGAAATCCGCCTCGGCAACAACTCCCTCTACCTTGGTCTTGCCCTGTTAGGTACTATTCTAACCATAGTACCCCACCAGCTTTGCTCCCGCAAACTGCTCAAAGCTTCCTTCGCCCCAACAACTGAAGGATTGAGCCTCTTGGCTCTACGCAATCCCAACACCGGCAAAGCAGCTTCAGCCAACTGCGTCAGCCCTCTTGGCCTCTGCATGACCTGTGTGAGCCTTTCTCTGCCCTCCTCAGCTTCTGCGCTGGCCTCTCTCTGGCCCAGACTGATGACACAGTCTTTCTTCGTCAACTCTTCCTCTGTCGCTTTTGCAAGGATCAACTGCTCTCACTCGGGACAGCTGATTCTGCTACAAATGCTCTGCTTAGCTGATGCCTTCAGTTCTCCTATGATTTGCAATCACGCTCTGATACCATGTTGAATTTTCTAAGTCTATCCGTTAGAAAATTAATCTGTATTCTACTGGTTTATTTCTTCTACTTGTAAATTCTGAACAAGTTATTTAAAACATTTAAATACCGAAATAAACACAATACAGTCACAACATCTACAGATCATCAACCGAAAGAAAACAAGCACACAAGTGACACTGTTATTTTTGGACAAATGTCCCTGGAAAAACCCAATGTGGGAAACCGGTGCAGCTATTCAGAGGGTTATCTTGTTATGCAGTCTTTTTGAGTTCAACAGGGTGCCTAACTGGCTCACCTGACAGAGAAAAATACACGACAACAATACCTCTATATTCAGAAACAAGTATTCAGAAAACCTGTCCCATGAAACCCTATCCAACACAACTGAAGCTTAGCGCTGGCCCTTCTGGCCTCTGCTTCAGCCTCCTGCTGACCTGCGTTAGCCCCAGGACCCTCTACGTCAGCCGTCTGAGGCACTGCGTAGCCTCTGGGACCCTGTGCGTCACTCCAGTAGCCTCTGCGTGGATGACGCAGGCTCTTTGGCCTCTCGGTGTCTTTGCTGGGCTCTGCGTAGCCTGGACTGGCTGCTGTTCTCGCTTTCTCTGCTTTTGCGTTGGTCTCTCAGTACTGTCTCTGCCTTTCTGTCTTGTACTCACTGCCCCTCGCTGCTGATCACTGATTCAACTTTGCTTAGCAACCTCGCTCTAGCAAAATGAATGCCTGAGCACTTTGGTTTATTCTCTAATTGACCCTCAAGCCTTCTCTTATACTTTTCTCGTTGGTCCTTCAACCACTGAGATTAAATCTCTAATCAACGACTAAGATTAGATTTGGCTTGATCCATGACTTTTGGAACCTTCTAGCCCAATTTTATATTAATACCCATTAATATTGTATTTTTCCTAAGTTTAGACTTAAGAATTCCATTAAAAATATTAATTATTTTAATATCTTCCAAACTGGGTACAATCTGTACAAACCATTTTTGGGTCTTGCAGATCTCAGGTGCTTTAGCCTCTCCACCAGTTTTCATGGCTAGAGCACATTCGATGCTACCCCAAATCAACAACAAGGTTTTCCAAAAGTTATCAACATCAAGTTATGGACTGTGAAAAAATCCATGCCAAAATAGCTCAATCTTCTCGAATTTTGTCAAAAGAAACTTTATTTTGTGCAAGATTGGGGTCAAACTTTGTGCTGCACTTCCTTCTACTTTGCTCACCTTATTTATTACGATCATTGAGTTGTCGAAGACCATCAAATGACTTATCCCTTTGGTGAATTCCAAGTCCAATCCTTGCCATAATGCTAAAATTCATCTTGGTTGTTGGTTGAATCCCCTATGCCCTAAGCGAATTTAGTCTCCCTTTCTTCATCGAGGTGAAAGATAACCCCTCCCGTTCCTGCCGCTCCTTTTCCAACTAATTATTAAATAAGAATGTGAGGAGGATTCTTTCCATTAACATTCCAACTAATTTTACCTTCTTAACACAATATCCTTTTTTTGCAAAGGAGTGCAAATGCATGAGGTCCTTAAAAAAATCAAAAATAGCATTTGCCCATATTGCTACAAAGTTTTTATCAAAGTGACATACAAGTGCAGTAACAAATCAAAAAATTGGAGGTCAAATTAGCAAAACAATTAGACAAATATAATTGTCCCAATTATATATTTGTTGATGAATTATTAGAAAAGGATACAGAGTTATTAAAAAATTATGAGGATTTCTTTTGGCCAAAAGAGTGTTGGAAATATTACCGATACTGAGAGGGGGGTTGAATCAATATCGGACACTTTTAACAATTGTTTAAAACTTCAAATACAACATGCAAATAATACTTATCATCACTACATTAATTTATGCATGAAACTTATCTTAAATAGTTTCAATGTTTACAAGTACCAACTTGAAGGAGACAACAACCCCCTAGTTTACTAGATCCTACTGGAAGGACACACATGTCTAATTGAATCACTTAAGTGAGATCAAAATAAATATGTTTTTCAAGATACAATAAATTGCAAGAATGGAAAATTTCCAAGCAAACGTTAGTACAAGAGATATTGAAATGTGAGCAACAAGATAAAAAATATAACTTGCAAGAAATGAAAGCTTGCCCTTAAAATGAAATGCTCAAATAAAATATCATAACATCAAATAACCATGAGCAAAAGCTTAGATGACAAGTGCAATAGGATTGCAATTAAGATAGAAAAAGCCCACAAATCAAATTAATGCTGAATGAGATAATGCCAAGTTAGACTATGTGAGATGCAAGTTATCTTGGTTAATTTTAAATGCCTAATCTATGGTGAGAAATTTCCTTTTCAAATTCTTACAACAAGGTAAAGATTGGGGTGAGTTGCAAGGAAGATGGATTGATGATGCACTACTTTGTGGTTAACGATACCCTTCCCAAGATCCTTATGATCCACGTGCCTTCGTTTCTACAAGGGGACAAAGCCGCCAAGAGAACTGCAAGGTCATATGTTTTAACCTTACTCCGTACACAAGTGAAAGAAAGATATAGATAAATTTGTCCCAAAATATCTATTCAATCAAGCTTATGCTTGGAGGTAGTTTTTAGAAATGCAAGCTTAATTTAGTATGCAAAGTGAGATGCCTAAGTGTGAGTGAAATGCTTCCAATGAGATATGTTGATGACAATGTGCTTCCAATAGAGATACAACAATGATATAAACTTTGCGTAATAAAACATGTACCGACAACTCAATGTAAATAATGAAATGAAGATTAGCTCAATGCTTTAAAATGCCAACTTACAAGCCTTGAAATGTAAATGATGTATTATGACAATTATCTAAGTAAGAATTGCATGAGATCATAAACTAATGAATTGCTTGTAAATGGAGTGAGCTAATGAAACAAGGTGCACAGTTAGATTGCTCAAGCTAAGTTGCAAATAAACGGACTTGCAAAGAATTGCTCCAAAGATGTGCTCAAAGTGAGATCCAAAATCTGCAAATAAACCAAGTTGAGCATGGACCTTCAAAACAAGTAAATAAAATTGCAACTAGATGAATTGAGATAAAAATTAACAATTAGCATGAAACCAAGAAAATATTAGCTTGCAAAATGAAATGAAGAGAGCACTAACACATCTAAACTAAATTAAAAAAGGAGAAATAAAAAGCTAATAAAACCACACAAGAAGAGAGGCCTTCTCCTAAAAAGAAGGAGATGGATGCCAAGGGGATGGCTCCCCAAGCTCCAAAAAAATTGTTACTTTTATTATTATTATGTTACAAGATAAGAGACCCTTTTATAGTGAGGAAGGGGTCGAATTTCAAGGAGGTTTTACAAAAGATTATGGCAAATGATACATGAATGAACTCCTCAATACAAGACTAAAATTTATCAATTGGTTCATGCTCGAAGGACCAGCCTCTTTTATGATCAGATATGCCCAACAAAGAGAGATAATAGGACTGTTTCCACTGCTGTTATGACAGAGGTAGAAGCTGCTTATGTTCACTCTTTCAACAGAGATTTGTGACAGCCTTTATTGCAAGAAAATCAGAGGAGCCTCCTCCAAAATTCCACGGCCTAGCAGAGGTGAAAGAAAAACCCTATGAAGCTCATGACCAGCAAAGAAATAATGCTTCAAGATGTTATTGTGGTGAGGTTTCTCCTCCTCAAATCAATGATTGACAGCCTGCAAACAAGATGGGAAAGCTTCCATCTCTTGAGTCCTTTAAAGTCACTGTCAATGGTAGATAAAATGACCCTTTAAAAGGCTGCTAAACCTCTGCAAAACAGACCTAAAATTTAGTAGAAAGGGATGAGACAAATTTGCAAAAATATTTACAAGTAATCTACAAAAAACTAAATCAAAGGTTGGAGTATAACTCTTCTCCTAGCCTAATCAACAATATGCTCTATGCTAGCAAATATAATAAATGACAGAAAAACATTTAAAAGAAATGATTTAAATGGAATAGACTTAACCACAAGCCCAAGCCAAAAAGACCCTGCAAACACAAATCAAATGATAAAACTTTGGGATGTCACAATGTGGGTTCTTCCATGTTCTTGCTCAAGAGTGGGTTGATTCCTCCAAGAATGTCCCCTCACACCTGAGACTTGATCCAAAACATTTTTTACAAAACTTCAAATAGAATTCTTAGATTCACATGGGTTAGAAAAATATAATGAGAAGGGAATTCTAGAGATTTATATGAAAATCTACAAAAACATTCTTTATCTGGAATAAATCTCTAAAACCAAATGCTAATGCAAGATAGTTCTACACCAACAAATCTTTAGCTAGCATATGGAAATAATAAACACAACATTACCAATAGAAAATGAAGCTCAAGATCAAGAATTATATCACATCCATAAAATAATAACACCTCATAGTTGAACCCCAAAATCTTTTATTGCATCAAAGTGCAAGTGTACAAATCATGATAATCTTCCCAAGCACAAGAGCTCGTTTTATCATGGGAGAATAGGAGCCAATGGGTCTTTTAAATAGAAATGTGGGAGCAAATCCCAATGAGAGAGTCTCAATCCAAGTGGCATAATAGATGATCCCAATGCATCCATCAAGATCTCTTCCATGCAAATCAAACCTCAAAGATGCTCCACGTTATCCATGATTGAGGAACTCATGGAAGCATAAGGGATCATGTGGATAGTTGAAGTTGAGTGGTGGAGACCACTCTCCACTTCAACTCAAGTGAACTCCATCAAATTTCCACCAAACGCTCAACTCAACTTTGGAACTTGAGCTCACCTCCTCAATTTATGCGATTTTGTTGGAGAAACTTGTGGTCCCTTTCTAGAAATACGATTTGCACATGTGCTCCTCAATTCTTGGCTTAGGTGGAGTCCACATCATTTTAGAACTTGGTGAATTTCCACCACCTTTTTGAGCATCTTTGACTTGGAGAGAATCTTTATTTTCTCTCATTTATTTAATTTTTGGCTATTTAATTTTCTGTCATTTATTTATTATTTTTGTATTATGTATTTTTCTAGGTATATATGCTATTTAAGTCAAAGCTTTTCCACTACCACCATTGTTTCAAAAACCAGTGTCAGTGACCAACTTGATCCCCACCTATACTGGTTTTTGAACAAGAATCGAAAAAATTGGACTGGTCAGATCTCAATGAACCTATCTTTAAAAAAATACATGAAATACTTACTTTTAATGAAAAAACATTTTTTAGATTTAAAACCATGATTCCAAACCAATAGAGGGAAAATATGCAAAGTTTGCTCATCTATATACCATGTAAAGGTGAATATATCAAAATGGCACCGCGTGCAATACATATCAACAACAACATACATAATCAATGAGGCTTTAAATGGCCTCCAAGAGTCCAAAAACAATGTTACAAGCTTTGGCATCACTGGCCTACGACAAGTCTACATATCAATGCTTGTCATGATCAAACTAATTACCACTACTAGACATGGGATCATCAATAGGAGCTACATAAACATAATTTGGCTCAGAGTCTGAGGATTCCTTAGACTCCTTCGCAACTTCAGTAGTAGTAGTAGCAACAACAAAGCTAAACTTAATGGAAGCATGAGTTGGTTGAGTTGTACGACTAGTGCCTTCCATTGGTTGTTTGCCTTTGCTTGATTCGACTACTGGTTTTGATTCCATTGGTACTATTTTAAGTTGTAGGAAACGTTGGTGAAGGGTTCATTTCTGGCCGGAAACGAAATGGAAACTCGTACCGTACGGCTTGGAAATGCGTTTCCAACCCGTTTCTCGAGAAGGAAACCTGGCTAGTATGGCCAGAAACGAGTTTCCAGGCTATATGACGGAGTTTCCTCTTCTAACTTTACTTTTTCTTGTATTTGTTTTTAATTTTTTCGCTTCTAATTTTTTATTGGGTGACTAAAATATCTTCTGGATAGTTCTAGATGCCTCTCAAGTTATAAAAAGAGGATTTTTTTGAGTGGGGCAGCCTAATGTTCAAGCCTATGGCCCTAGTGTTGATATGCAGTTCATGGTAATGTTAAATTCCTAAAGTAAAAGTGACATTCTCTTTTATTTTTCATTTTCATCCTTTTACTTAAATTTTTAATATTACCATGAGATGACTCGAGATGTTTGAGAGTGGTTTCGCCCTCATTGGATTTCATATGGAGAAAGTAAAATTTTAGATCTCACTCAAAATCCAACAGACTTGTCTGTTTTTCAGGATTTCAGGATTGGGGGGATTGCAATGTTTCCATTGGATTTTGTCATGTAGTAGGGTATGGAATTTGTATTTAATCAAGAGAACCAAGCCCTCTATGCAGGTGAGACTCCCAATAATCAAGAGCACGTAGGGTACTAGGGTATGGAACTTGTATTTAATCAAGAGCACTAAGGTCGTTCGACTATGTAGGAGGAGGCTCCCAATCAAGCATGAGATAAGAAATTAGAAATTTCTTGTGGCTGATTTTGGATATTGCTATTTTCATTATGTGATCATTCATGAGCAAATGTGATGTAAATTTAGAGACTTATAGTTTATGCATTGACAATTGACAATTTAATCATAATGTAATAAATTAGAATGTATCATATGTGCTTTATATTGCACATATTTCTTAAATGTCCTATATATATTATATATATTGCGTTGCCCGTTTCCAAAATTTGGGGGGGGGGGGGGGTCACATTTCGTACCCATGTCTGTTTCAGAAACTCGTACCCGTTCCCTGTTTCGTGCAACTTAGGTACTATTAGATCAATATTGGGATCAACCCCCCTAACTCTATGCATCAATATCAAAATCAACATCAAACTCAGTTGGTTGAGTCTCCTCCACCCATTTTCATGTTGGATCAATATCATCCAACACAATGGGATCTAGATCAAGTCTTCTATTCATCATCTGGTTATACCTTAGTCAAAGATTGTGTTGCCTTAGCCTCCTCTTCAAGATGCCAACTCTACTAGACAACTCCATAGTAGCTCCAAAGCATCTCCAAGATGACAAACATAACACAAACTCTGTATTGTTACACTACTCCAACAAATACTCAACACTCTTTAAGTTCACAAAAAATCCAAATGAGGTTTATGAGGCAAATCAGAGGGGATGAATGCTTTTAAAGGCTTGGAGGTTGGAGGGGTTGTTTTTGGATGGAAACAATGCCTAGTTTCCCTCAAAACCACTTATAGGTTCTCAAGAAAAGTGTGCGTGGGGCCTGCACCCGCACAAGTGTGCGTTGGAAATGACCTGACATGACGAAATCGACTGGATGATACTAGTTCATGTCGGTTTGGTACTTTGGTACCAAATTGGGGTCTACCATGGCCTAAATGGAGGTCATCGTCCAGGTTGACCTTTGAGCCAAATTAACTGTTCAGTTTGACTAGGTAGTGGTTTGACTCAGCCGAATTTTAAAACACTTACTACAACTAGACACCCATTCCCTTGCATCCCCAATCAATCTTTTTAAAGGCTCTTTTACTGCAATGTCTCATTTTCTATAACTTATGACTTTGATGCAATTGATGCTCTTAGATGATTTCAAGTTCTTTGATTGGTTTGCCTAAGCAACTCTATTATTGGAACTATGCTTGGATGCTAAAGATGCTTTGTTGAATGATTAACTGAGGGTATTAACATGATCTTGGTGTCTTCTCAACAATGAATTTGACTCACCATTTGTTTGTATCAATGATTATTTTGATCTAGATGGATGGGTCATCATGCTGTTCTTTCTGTTTGTGTTGTGTTGTTTTGTTGAGCTATTTGATTAATTATTGAATGAGATGTACAAGAATGTTGCAAAGACTCAAATGTATCCACTCAATATTATGGTGTTCTTGCCCTTTGGGTTGTATTGTTTTATGGAGCTATTTAATTGTTGATTGAATGAGATGTACAAGAGTGTTGCAAAGACTCAAATGTTTCCACTTGATATTACTTTATGTGCATGGGCGTTGCTATTTATACTTGCTCTCAGACACTATGCTAAACAATGAGTGTATCTTGTCTCAAAAGCACTCTTACTAAAGTTTAAACAATCATTGAATGCACTTGTTTGATAGTGCATGTTTGGTTTTGTCATGAATGCTTATGACTTATGGGTTGTTTGATCTTGCCTTGAGCTTAGTTGGATGACGAGTCTAGTGTTGATGATATCTAAATTCTTTGGATTCTGTATGCATTGATTGGTGTAATGCTTTCAAAGATCTCGAGGCTCGTGAAGGCCTTGTCAAAGTGGTTGTGTTTGAATTATGCTTGGCGATGTTGCTTGGGCTTGTCTATGAGAGATCTTGGGTCATTTAAATTGTTGGCTTGGCAACTGTGTATGAAGTAGAAGGAGAACCCTTGCTTAACAATCAATGTATCACCCATTTTTAAGAGTCATATCATAGCAATCAAAGCACATTTGTGTTTGCATGGTAATCAAAGGGTTTTTTTTGTAGCTATGTTACACAAGTGGTAATTAATTCTGCTAATGCTAAGTGCTTCATTGGAGTAGGATGATTATCATTTATGCAATGCTAGAAGTTAAGGCAAGATAACTAATTGATTGTATTGACTAATTAGCATGTTTTCCATTGTTGGCAACAATTCTTGCTTGTTAGTAGGTGATTATCATTTTTTTTGAATGGTTCTTCTAACTCTGTTGTTAAAAAAGCTAGTTATGGCATATTTGTTATTTTGTGGCAAACAATTTCATGAATGAACATGTTGGCCACCTCAACTTGGAGTAATTTCGCCTCCTAAACACAACAATTAGATGTTCTTGTGCAATATTTTTTGGATAAATGTATAGACGAGTGATGAGTTTTACTTGGAAATTTGTCCTCCTAAGGTGAATTGTTGTGTCTAGATCATGGATATGTTCCTTAGCATAGCGATCTACCTCCAATTCCCATGCATTGTGATTTTATGAGATATGCGAGCTCAAGATCTGGTGAGTTGTCTAGTAATTTACTCCAATGGTGCATTTTGCTTCCCATAAGTGAAATCATTGTGTTACCCAAGTGTGTTCCTCCTTTAATTCAACTAACTCACGTTTCACTTAAACTAGTTTCTCATTATAGTAACAAGTCAAAAGATGTTATTATTCAAAGTAGTGGAATGAGTGTGATTAAGTAAGTTTGGTTGACATCTAAGTTGCGGAAAATTGCTGAAAGTCCCTAGCAAGCACTCGACTTATGGATATATAATAGAATCAACATGCTTTTTTAACATGCAACATTTGTGATGTATGTATATATTATTATTATATGTATATTTATGTTTGTTACATTTTCTCATTCTTATTAATTCTCATGAGTTCATGGACTTTGATCATGATGAAAATGTAGCACCACAAATGGAGATGTGCCGCTTCTTTAAAGAGCCACTCAAAATACAAGATTGTTTCCATATGGTAATATATTAATCATTATTTTTAGAGCCTAACACTCATGTGGGGTTTTTTTCGTAAGTGTATAGAAGAGAAAGAGTATTTGGAGGCCAATAAGAGGAAAGGAGATACAATGGCAAGCCCAATTAGTGCATTTAGGTTCTTCAAGAACCACTAAAGCAATTTTTGGGAACGAGATCAAGTTTTACACCATTTCAAAATTCAGGCAAAATTTATATGGGAGACTATTTCAATTGGTGTACAAATTGGTATTATTAAGGTGAGCAACGAACATGAGGTATTGCCAATTTTGGCCATTATCGTTGAAGAAACTAAGTAGTGAAGTCTTGAAGAACCACAATACTAGGAGGGGAAAATAGTTGCATTTGCAAAATAATTGAACATTGTGGCAACAAAGGAAGAAGGCAATATTGGAAAAGAACAAGATGTTAATATTCAAAGGGCTTGATTGTTCTTTGGCTTTGATAATTGCATTTACAAGCATATTCATCATTGCCATATTGCAATCCTCCCATAACATCATAACATCATTAGCAATTATGTAGAAAGAACAATATGATCCACAATGCAACAGAACAACAAAGATCAACAAAAGAAAAGCATGCACAATAGAGACACTAAGGTTTAGGTTAGAGACCAGGGCAAAACCCCATCCAAATTCTTCTTCTATTAGATTTTCATCAATTGTTCAACTGAGATACAAAGTACATCCATAATGAGATACATTAGTCATATTTGGCCTCCTAGGGCCAATCCAAGTCAGTTCACAACTTCGATTGTGAACTGACTTCCGATAACCAAATGAGTTAAAGAAAGTTTCTGTCATATCACATCTAGACACTGTCATACATGCTAGGTCATCAAGGAACAAGGTCATAAATCATTATAGTGGCACTACCATGAATATTTGCTGCCATCATGAATCACTGTCAACATATACCCATAACAATATTAGGAGTCTTCACTGTTAGGGAACATTGTCGTTTCTGTCATAGAAGCACTGTCATTACTGTCATATCAACACTGTCATTACTGTAATTACTGTCATATATATACTGATTTATTAATACTTTTTTCATTTCAAGATTACTGTGACCATCATATATTAGAATGACTGCCATTATACTTCTCACTGTTTCCATTAAAGATGACTACATTTGAATCACTGTAATATAACTGTTGAACTGTATTGTCATATTCAAACTACTGTACATAAAACAAGTCATATAGACAATCCATTGTGATGAATAGAGTGATACTGGGATAAGTGCAAACCATGCTTACAAGATAGAGATTCATCATATAGAGCGAGAGTCATAATCAAGCAATGCCATTATAGATTCTGCACAATATAGCTATGTCAATGTCATATATATATATATATCACGTACCACAAAGTATAGGGGCCACTACTAAAAGAATTCGAACTGCAAGCAATAGGATGAGAGCCACAGTCATAGAACGATCCACAATGAGCCATAATATAGATATGAAGTCACTAAAACAATTCCATTGAGTATCGATGCCAACGAGACTCTGTGCCATTCATCAAGCCACTGTAACCATGTTATGTGAGCTACAACTTGAGCTACAGAGATAAGCATTGCCAATGCCCACAACCATATGTGCTGGGCTATAGAGAATGCTCATAGTGAATGCGAGAGCCACAATGAATGTCTTATGTGAAAGCCACAGTGACTGCTCACGAATCATAGAGATAAACATTGCGAGTGCCCACAATCATATGCGCTGGGCCATAGAGAATGCTCACAGTGAATGCGAGAGCCATAATGAATTCCACGAGCCATAGAGATAAACATTGAGAGTGCCCACAGTGAATGCAAGAGCCATAAATAATACCTCTAGATAATGCAAGAGACATAAAGAAAGATGAGCCATAAATAATACCCCTAGATAATGCGAGAGACATAAAGAAAGATGAGCCATATATCTGAGCTACTTAAAATCTGTATGAGCTGCGTCAGAGCCATTTGATGCTTTCCACAGAAGTGCGAGTTCACATCATGCCCAAAACGGAGGAAGATTAATGCCCTTTTATAGTTGATTTAACGTATGAAAAATCATGTCTATAGGTGAGTTGACTTGAGCATATTAGTAGCTGACATGAATCTTGGAGGGAAGCTCAAATTTGAATTTCAAAATCTGTTTATCAAAAGTATTTGAATATATTTCCCTTTTAATAATAGCTTACCCAAGGGTTTTGACTTCACATTATAATAATGTTTTTCGTTTGCCAAATTTTGAATTCTCTTTGGGTATGATGGGCTTCCCTTTGGGGCAGAAGGGTTTCCCAAGGGAAATTCATTCCGAAGCTGCCCAATTTTCAACACAAGAAAACAATATGGTCCAATGCTCTTAGGGTTAAGTGCCCTCCTCCAAGTGCTTAGCACCCCTCCTTCTAGTTAGGTATCTTTCCTAATAAAGCGACTAACTCCCCCATTATGTGCATGTGATGGGTTAGTCATGATGTCAATCAAGATAACAACCTCCAAGGTAAGTGTTTTATGTTAGCACTGTAGTTGTTGGAGAAATGATCAATTTGTTAATGTGATTGATAAATTAGCTTTATCTAAGGTTACCCACCAAAATGTGTAACCCCATGGGAGAAAACTTTTTTCCTACATTTGATAGCCAACCAGTGAGCAACCCCTGACATTCACTTCTTGATGATGATATGCCATATGCCTCTGCCATCTGCATCAACCATGCACCTCTCACCATCCAACATTCCTCTTAAATGAAGGTGGGATGGTATTCAATGGGTACTTTGATCATTTTGTAATTGAGTGCTTATACTTGATGTTTTGGGCATTTAGTACCAATAAAGGGCTGATCTAGAAAATTGACTGATCTTGACTGTAAATCTATTCTCTCACCTTACTAGGGGGGTTGATCCTAATCCCTAGTCTAGTAGAACCTCCCTTAAGGCCTTAGTGTTATAGGAGGGCACTGCTTGGAAAAGTTGGACTGAAGTACTGTGTTCATTCCTTGTTTTACCATACTTAACACTTTCCATATCATATTATGAGCCCTTTATACCATATTCATTCTTTAGGTCTAACTTGTCATTGGTTCATTGGGATTTGGCACCCTCTTATTCACATCTTGAGTAAGGCTAAGAAATATTGCCTTGGAGGTTGGTGCAACTAAAAGAATGGAAGAGCATAATATGGCCAAAGAAAACCAAAATGCAAAAGATGGTTGGGACATAAGTTAGCAAGGTGGGAAAAAAGAATAGCATGAGCTCTATCGTCCTCATTAGCCATCACTCGATTCCTGAGCAGTGGATTCTCTATCTCATCAAAGGGAACCCTTGCATGTCCCAACCTTGATGAGCGATAAACCACCTCATTTTAAGGGGTAAGTTGAATGCTATATCATAAAGAGCAAGCTTTGATCCTTGAGCTATGCACCATAATACAAAGCATTGTCAAAAATAGGTAAAAGGTGCATAAGAGGGTGGGAAAAGTAGGTTGAGTAGGGTAACTCATGCATCCACAATTGCTCCCTCCATTACATCTATACATTTAGGATGTGGACTCCCATTCATTGGTCCTCTAACCATGCATTCAACCATAAAGTCTTTCCCTTCCATTGCCAGACATTTACACCAACATTTATTGATTGAAGGGTTAACCTTGGAAATGCCACCTCCCTTTGGGAGCTGGAAGCACCTAATTGGGTTGACTATTAGCCATCCCTACCAAGGTAGGGAACACCTTTACAAGGCTTGGTCTAGTTAGATATTGGAAGGTGATCTCAATTTGAAGTTTTAGTATGCCCTTAACATACCAGTTTGGTCCACTTGGATGGTTTTATGATCTTAGTCTCTAATGAATGGTTGCTTTCACTAGAGTTTAAGCTGGTCTTGCCAGGTGGCCTACAATAGCACAGGCCCGGAGCCCACCAACTCTGTAGGTACCTAGGACCTACAGAAAGATTGATGGCTTAGTAGATGTAGCGTTGTCCACTTGTAGCAGAGCGTTGGGTAGTATGATGACTTGAGCAACTGATACACATCCTAGATTACCTCCAAGACCCATGACATTGATCTTCTTTAATATAACATAGAAGATTCTTGATGATTGCACCATTTTACCTAGCATGTCCCTAGGCTGGCCTTGACACTACTTGATGGGCAACCCATGATTCAAAGCACAGATGAGGATGGCATTTCAGAAGATGACTAAGTAGGGCTTGTTTCACCAAATGGAGCCCCAACACTAGTGAGAAGTACTACATTGACCATTACCCATGGAGATTAAGTGGGTGACCCCAACTTGATAAAAACTTTTGGAGCTGCTTTGTGGTTTGATTTAACGTTCGCTTCTCAAATGATGGATGATCATGATGCTTATAGACACTTTCAACCTTCCTTTCACCATGATTTAGCATTTGGAGCCCAAAACGAGCATGATGTCATCATATTAGAGGCTTATGGCAGACATGTGGGTCTATTTTGGCATCATTTCATGTTTGAGCTAGTGGGTTGGCTTGTATCCCAAGGGTTACTTGTGTGTTGAAAATTGGCAGCTCAGGGATGAATTTCCTTATTTAAAATCTCATTTTTGACAATTTTGGAGTGACTTTCTAAAAATAGAAAGTCAAGTCTAGCATCCCAAGTATGACTTTTCAAAAATAGTAAATCACCTTGCATCAATTGGTAATCAATGATAGTTGATGGAAAATCACTTAACTTATCATTAATCAATCCTAATAGTTCAATTTTGACCTAATTATTATTATTATTCTTTATGATACTATGTTTATTATTATCCTTTATGATACTATGTTACATTATTATTAAAAATAAATTCAAGATTCTCAATCATGGCAAGTTGGATGGGCCTTTGCAACCTTGTTAATAAGATTGGCAAAAGGATGCACATGAATATATCCTTTTTTTTCAAAGTTTGTATAATTTATTTATTTTTTGGTCGATTGGTTTTTGGTCTGGTTTTTTTTTGTTCGCACAACATTAATATGAAGGAAAGAACTATCCTAGGGCCAAGCCCAACTATGTTATAAAGGCCTCATTGGTGGTGGTAGAGGGGTTCCCCAAGGTTTGACAAATATAGATGCTAAATTGGAAATGCTCTCTATCTATCTCTTGGTGCCTCAATTTGTTAGCTTCATGGAGGAGGTGATCATACTAGTAGTGTCCAATGGTGAGGGTGGTCTGAGGATGGACAATCAAAGCCTCAAAGCCCTCCTAATGTACAGAGCCAAGATAAAATCATAAAGTTCAGGGTTCACGTCTCAAATCTGATGAGGAGGAGGTTAGGCACCAAAAAGTGATGACAACTAAAAAAGTCAAGGAGAGTCCAATTGTGGCATTTACATGGAAAACGAAAATTATGAAAGTGTACAACAAGAAGAGCGAGGATAGAAAATAAGTAAATAGAAACTTTAAACTTTTGAAATTGTGAGATAGAGAATCATTGATGAAAGTATGTAACAAAAGCTAGTAAAATTACTAGTTAATTTGAATAATCATTGCATGGGGAAAGGAAAACAAAAATTGACATTTGAAGGTTCATAGTGACAATGATGGATGATTAGAATGTGATGATCTATGTAAGGGGAAGAAATATTGAATCAATGATATAAAATCCCATGAAGGGGAGTACATGCATGAAGAAGAAGACATAGGTTAAAGTGCCATTGATTGGTAGCCCACCTTCATCCAAGAGGAATGTCGGATGGTGAGAGGTGCATGACTAGTGTAGATGGTGGAGGAAATTGGGATATCAACATCAATGAGCATGTGTAGGGCTGTTGGGTGGCTGGTTGTCCAAGATAGGAGAAATTTTTTCTCCTATGGGGTTACCCATTTTGGTAGGTAACAATCCCCAAATAGAATCAACAAAGAGATTGATGCAAGGACAAGTTGCAAGTGTTCCAAAGGAAATCAGAGGCAATGGCTAAATGCCTTCCTCAAAATAACTTTGTCTATCGAAGACAACATTATCAATTGTGATAAGATGGAACTTGAAGAGACATCAGTGGATGGAAGCAACAAGGAAGGTGGTACAAAGACAACCTAAACATGTAAAGCATGACAGTATTGGACAAGCTATAAAGGCATAACACATATTTTTAGGACATAAAATGTTATGATAAGAAGTGATGCCATTAATGGAAAGAGCTATGAGGGCATGGGATGACTAAATAAGACTGTTGAAATTTTCTTAGGCCCTAGATCTGGTCTATCGCTGACTAGGCACACAAACACACTAGGAACCCGTGAGTTACAAGCACTTTACACAACGAAAATCTACAATAGTGAAATCAATAAAGTACACAGATTTATATAGCCCAAATCTTGACCTTTATTAGTCCATTAATAATAACCAATAGGGCTCTTGGACCACAGATCATGGCCCTTCAGAGATTTGATACAACTAGTATATATAGTATACAATTAGGGCTTGAGATCTATTCCATTAGATCTACAATTTGCCCAACCAAATATAGAGACAAGTCTTGAATTTTTGGAGGCAGTCCTTCATTCTCAGTTCTTTTATTCCTTTTGTCTACTGCTCTTTTGGCTTCCTTTGCCTCCAATATCACATAGAGAACAACTCCTTTTGTCCTTTGTCTACATGCTGCTACAGACACTGGATCAACTAGATCTGCTTCTTCAAATCATAGATTTGACTTTCTTCTTACAAATTTGACCTTGCAACACTCAGATCTAACTTCTTGCAAATGTGACCTTCCATCACTCAGATCTGACTTTCTTCTCACTATTGTAGCTCCTCTAAGGCAGATTTGCGGCTAGGTCCTTTAGCCTCCCTCTCTCCACTAGTGAAAGTCCTCCACTTGTGTGTCTAGGCCTCTCCTTTGGCCTCTTATTTATAGTTTTGTGTGAGTGATGTTGGTGGTTTTCCTTGTCCATCAAGAAACCCCTATTTTTCCACTCAATAACAAATTAGATTAAAGAATTAATTAACTTGGGTCTTGTTACCGCTCCAACTAGTAGGGGTCTTAGGAGTGGATCCTATAGAGCAACTATTAGGTCAAGTGGCAACAATGGAGCAATAGCCCACTGTCACCTCAGCTAAAGCTTCCTGCTCTTTATGGATTTTCACTGATGGGAGGAGACCTGGTATAAGAGGGATCACAAAGATGGATGGATCAATGATGGGATAAAGAGTGATTCCTAAAGCCTATTCTCAAGAGAGGCTCAGACAAATGGCTTACTTGCTTTAGAAGCAAGGTGATTGGCTCTCCAGGAAGGGCTAAGGGGATACTTAAGCCTAGGTTTGGGGAATATCACTTGTTAAGAAGCTTCCCAGGTCTAAGAATCCTTGTGATGTAATGGCTTCTATGCAATCCTTGTGGAATTTGAATATAAAGTTGTGGGACCACAGAGAACCCAAGTGGACCCAAGCTAGGTCAAGGGTATGGAGTTGATCAACCAAGGACAGGGTTGACCTAGTTAGGGGAGAGAATACGATCAAAGGGAAAATTTTCTTTTTAAATACAAATGCAATGACCCAAGTGAGGACACTAACCCAAATCGATCTAGGGAAAGATATGGTCTTGTGGCTAGGGCTTGCCATATCTCGAGATTCCATTGTCGGATTTGCTTCCATCTTGGAGGACCTCTTGAGCAAACTCCAACACAGTATTGGACCAAGATTCAAGGGCTTTAGATGGCTATAAGGAATTGTGTTTGATGCCCTAGGTGACCCTCTAGGGTTAGGCCTAGAATTGGGAAAAGTGAGAAAAGGAAGGTATGGTTGACCACCAATGGGATGCGAGGATCAGTGCCTTGCTTCTTGGGATTAATGGAGTCAAGATGCACATAAATCGAGAATTTTCATGAGCTAAGGAGCCCTAATTAACCTTTGCTAGCCTTTCCAAGTGCAACCACTACGTTATTAGGGATTTATACTTCAAATTTGCAAAGGAGATGAAGTTTCGAGGTCTTTCAACCTAAGAGGTGCCTATAGGAACATTCACCAAATTTCTCAAAGAGCAACACATGCATTAAATCACTTATTTAAATTCTCCAAAAGAATTTAACATTACTTTAACCCATACAAGAATATGATAACAAAACATGCATTAGACAAGTAAGATAGCAAGAATAGCATCAAAATTTTACTTACATGAGAGAGAGTATATCCATTCATCAACTTTGCATTAGAAAGAAGTTGCAAAGACAATAGCGAAAATCCAAACATCATAGTGCATTAAGAAAACTCCAAAAAATTCATCCCAACAAGTGCAAAAATCTCTCAAGAGATACTAATCCAATCTAAGTGATGATGAGAGGAATGCATGAGCCTCTCATCTATTTATACAATCCAATAGGGGATTCAAATGGCCTAGTTTGCCTAATTTAGCCCCAAATAATAAAATAATGTATAATAATGATACAACTTGGTGACAAGCCCACCAAGATGCTCTAAAATAGAAAGATAAGCCTCTCAAGAGGGCTAAATAGTAAACATGAGGAGTCGTTGGGCCACTGAGAAGGCCTAGTGGAGTCCAAAGTGTGCCAAGGTGAGAGAATATACTCCAAACATAGTGAATGAGGGGTTGGCCCCTTCATATCCAAGCAAGTCACAATGGTGTCCCCAAGTGGGTGTGTGATTACAATGACATCCTCATGGGTCTCCAAGTGGACCGATAATGCTTGTAAACGATCTGTAAAGGCTGGGATGATGACATAAGCCCTCCCTTTGTCTCCCACGGTTAGACACATCCTCATTTGGACCCTGGAACCTCTGCCAAGTGTGTGGTACAAGTTTGAAGTTGATTGGGCATGGTGTTCCAGGTGCGTCAACCTCATCCAAAAAGGTGGAACATGAGCAATCACTGAATGGTGATGGGGATCCATGAAGTGCTTTTTGCACGCTCACCCTACAAGTGCCAATGTTGGCCCTCTAGAGGGCTTGGATCCTGTATAGGGAGACCAAACCCAAAATGGACATCCCCTTGCAATCCTGAATAAGATCCAATGCGTCCCCTTGCCCTTTAATACACCAAATCATTAGAATAATTTAGTAAAAGAGCTTACAAATCACAGAATCCAATGGACACTTTATGGTGGCATGCCCCTCCATAGTGGGCTTTGGCATGTACAGGTGTCTCCAAGCTTAATAAAGGGTTTAACCAAGGAACCTATTAGGTGGCTTCAACCTTTAAAGGGTAGCTATAATAGGGGAAGCCCATACTTGGCTATATGAGTGTAGGAGGGAGAAATCGTGGTACATGAGTTACTCCGACCTTTGTTTTTCCACCCTTCATATGCCTTTTGCGTTTGATTGATTTTTCTTCATAACTGCTTGGGGCTCCAAGGGATGAGAGCATGATGTGTAGGATACAACAATAGATACCCCCTTTAAGGTGGGGTAGTTCATTGCCCACCACGGGTTGGGACAATCATGGGTTCCTTAATGTGGAGGGGGTTGATCTAGGGCCCATAAGAACCAGGGTGATGGCCATAGGTAAGGGGTTGAGCTCATGTTTGGCTTTTGCCCATGTGCTAAACTTTTATGTCCTGACCATATTTTGCATTTTATGGTACATTTCTTGTTGAAAGTGATTAAATTATGCTTTTTTTTTTCTTTTCTTTTTAGTTGAATCAACCTTCGGGGCATTGTTCCAAGCGCGATTCAAAATGTGGACAAGGTGAGGGGGAGGCTAACCTTTTGTGGACACAGTGGACAAATGTGGACCTAGATGGGAAAGGTGATAAATGGGGTTAAAATGAGCAGAGGGGAGTGATGTATATGGTGTCGGGAAGCAGGACCACACAACCAAAATCGATATTTTCCATGTAGTGCCAACCTTAGAGCTAATAGCCAGTAAAGGAGATCCCACAGGACAAGGATACATGACTAACCACCAAATCAGGCAGAGGAGATAATAGTACAAACCTAGCCTACTCTTTCCGCCGAATTCCCCCACCAATCCATGCCCAAAACTGTCCATGATAATTAAGCAAAATTACTCGACTATACTAATTACAAGCCATACTTTCGGGGTCGGGAGGGCCACCTTCAAACATACAATCATAACAGATGGGCGAGGGACCACATTGTTGGCTCAGGTGGCGGAGATAGTGGCACATTGAGCTATTTGGTGGTTGCAAGGGGCTGCCGGCTGAGGACCGTATAGGAGAAAATTTTCTCCTATGGATACTACCCACAGGTGGTGGGTAACAGGTCTCAAGCCCACAACTTTGGGTCAAAACCCCAACCACTTGGGTACTTTTCTCAACCAACTCACTTTTGGTGGGTTTTCACCTCTCGAAAATACCTTTTGAGCTACCCAATTTCCAACAAAAACATCCACTCAAGATATTATAATAAGCACAACCTATTTAGGTGAAGGATAATCTCACATAAGGCAACTGAATAAGAAATCCACTCAAGATATTATAGTAATGAGAGCCTACTTAGGTGAAGGACGATCTTGAAAAGCATACAATAGAGAAGCAATTCTAGAAACTATAAGGGATATGTTCTGCTTAAGAAATGGACAACTTAATTCTATGTTCAAACAAAAAGATGAGATGCTAAGAAGAGAAGGATGGCTTGAGCATTATGTACCATAATGTCCTTCCAAAAATTGGAGAACAAGACTTTGGACAAATGTGAAAAGCAAGCCATTGATAAGTGTTCTTGGTGTGTCTGCTACTGGTGCAGTCTTTATTTCATCTCATGATTACTCAAATAAGTTTAAGACCGACATCAACATTGTAGGACCATTAATTCAAACAATTGAAAGTATTGGGCCACACAATGTCATCCGAGCCATCATTGGTAATGCTTCTAATTGTAATGCAACAAGAGCAATTATTGGGGATAAATACCCCAACATATTTTGGTCTGGGTGTTTGGTTCACACAATGAACCTTTTGATGCATGATATTACTAAGATAAAGGAACCTCAATACAAATGGATTGGTTCATTGTATAAGAAAGGCAAAAAAATGATAAGATTCATTACCAATCATAGCAATACCCATGGATTTTTCCATCGTCACACAATGTTGGAGCTATTAAAGATAGCAAAGGCTAGATTTGCTAGCTATTACCTCACCTTCAGGTGCCTTTTAAAGGTAAGAGAGGCATTGGCTAGCATGGAATCAAGTGAATCATGGCAAATATTAAATGATAGGGCTGCGACGACATCTGACAGGGAATATTTTCAAGAAGTGGAGGACACTATTCTTGATGGTCAATTTTGGACAGGTGTGAGGAATGTTTTGTAGTTCACCAAGCCCATTTATAACATGATTCGTTTTGCATATACAGATGTGCAAGTGATTGGGGAGGTGTATGAGCAGATGGATAGCATGCTGGGGAAAATAAAATATATTGTTGAGCTGAAAGATCCCATCTTATATGATCATATTCACAAACATGTGATCAAAAGGTTGAATAATCTTAATGTTCCACTCCATGCCTTGGTGTATGTCCTTACACCAAAATACTACTCTCCATTTTGGTTTGCCCAACCTGCACCTAGGGGTGGGGTTAGGAGAAAACCTAATACAGATCCAGAGGTACAAAATGGGTATATGACCACATTAGACAAGCTGGCGCCTGATAGGGAGGAGTGTGCTAAATTGCATGGAGAATTAAACAAATACTTTAGTCAAATTGGAATGTTTGGTTCTTTGCATGTTATTGATGATAGAGATAGAATGTATCCTATTGAGTGGTGGAACATGTATGGCTTTGGGGGGCCTTTGTAGTTAAAGTGATTTCACAGGTGGTTAATACTTTTTCTGCAGAGAGGTGTTGGAGCACCTATATCTTCATCTACAATGTCAAGAAATTGCCTCAACGAAAACCAGGCAGAAAGCTTGGTTTATGTACACTACAACTTGAGGTTGTTTATACATTATAGTGATTGGGCTTGATATGACATAGTATATGCACTTGGGACAACAACCCGTAGGAGGACAATTTGGAGGATGGAGCCTTACATTTAGAACAATTGGAAGTAGAACTTTTGAAAGATGAGGATGAAACAACAACAATACTATCAACAACCATGCCACTCTCATCAGCGACTAGCAGTGTCAAGTTGCACCAGCGTTGTCGCAACCTCCATCTATAACCTCATGTGGAATTCATGTGCGTTTTAGTTTCGGACGTGGCCATCTGACTATGCTGGGGGAGACTCACAATAAACCACGAGAAAAGAAATTAGAAGTTTCCCGTGGCAAGAGGAAAATGTGGTAGATAATAGATTTACTTGTCTTTTTTAGTTTCTAGTACTTTTTATAACTATTGACTCTTTCATATTCATTATGGTATTTTGTTAGGTCCCTATAATACTAGTGTAATCCCTTATTGTTAATAGTACAAGCCCACTATTATTATTGTTGTGCCCTTACATTATTAATGTTATGTCGACTCTGATTATATTATGACCCCTTAGACTCCTATATATAGAAAGGAGGTCTTGTCATTTGTACCATCCAAGAATTATTCATTTGTGTAATGTAAAGGAGGTTGCCCCCTCGAAGAAGCTTATTTCTAAGGCGTTGATCTATCTTTTCTATCTTTTTGTGAACTGGTTTCATAACATTTGGTATCAGAGCTTTGGATTCTATGGTTTTGTTGCTCCAAACAGGCCATCGTAGTATTTTCACTATAACTTTTTTTTCTGCGACATTTCAGAAGCTAAAAAAGAAACCCATTTGAGAAAAAATCTCGCTGAACCTCGCGTTCGAATTTCAGATCTTGTCTCGCTATATTTTAGGAGATATGATTTGAGGAAGTTAGGGTTTTTGCAAGCTCCATAATTTCATCTAAAACAGGGCATCGTGTATATAACATTTTTGCTACGAAGTTTCAGAAGCTAAAGAAAAAACCCATTTGAGAAGCACTCGATCTAAACCTCGGGTCCGAATTTCAGATCTTGGCGCACTATATTTTCGGATATATGATATGAGGAAGTTAGAGTTTTTGCGGACTCCCGACTTACATCCTAAACAGGTGACCTTGGGAAAATCGTCATAACTTTCTCTCTGAGCATTAGATTGAAATTTAGTAAGAAGTTACAAAAAGAGGATGAACTGTATTTTGTTTGGGTATAATTTTCAGAACCTAAGGTTGAAACAGTGACACGTGGCACATCGTACAAGTTCAGTCTATTGAACTAGTCTATAATTAGGTCATCACGAGAGATTGGGAATAAATCTTTCTTTGGGAATCCAATTGCAATTAGACTTGCGGAGTTAGAAAGAGGACTCATAGGGTTATTACAGGCCGAAATTTCAGAACTTAAAGATCCGAAATTATAGTGTTATAGTTGTTTCAAGATCGAGCTCCTAAATTCAAGAAAAAGTGAGACGAAGAAGTTTGATGGTAAGGATCCAGTAAATTGGAATAAATCTTTCTTTGGGAATCCAATTGCAATCAGACTTGTGGAGTTAGAAAGAGGACTCATAGGGCTATTACAGGCCGAAATTTTAGAACTTAAAGATTTGAAATTATAGAGTTATAGTCGTTTCAAGATCGAGCTCCTAAAATCAAGAAAAAGTGAGACGAAGAAGTTTGATGGCAATCAGACTTGCGGAATCCAATTGCAATCAGACTTGCGGAATCCAATTGCGATCAGACTTGCGGAGTTAGAAAGAGGACTCATAGGGCTATTACAGGCCAAAATTTCAGAACTTAAAGATTCGAAATTATAGAGTTATAGTCGTTTCAAGATCGAGCTCCTAAAATCAAGAAAAAGTGAGATGAAGAAGTTTGATGGCAAGGATCCAGTAAATTGGATACTACAGAGGGAGAAATATTTTGAATTACTTGGTGTACCACTGTTACAAAAGGTATGTATTGCATCTAATTATTTAGAACCGAATCAATTTTTATGGTATAAAGGGCTTTGTTCTCGTAAACCACTTGTTACGTGGTCAATTTTCACGGAAGAAATGATAGCACATTATGAGGATACAAAGAGAAACACCTTCTTTAGCCAAATGATAAATTTCAAACAAAAGGGTTCAATGGCAGAGTACATTGAGAACTTTCAAAAATTGAATATAAGGGTAAATGATATTCCAGAGAAGCAAAGGATTGATGTTTTCATAGGGACTTTAGAGGATAACATTCAACATGAGGTTCATCTTTGGGAACCTGATTCATTGGAGAAGGCATTCAGGTTGGCAAGAAAAATTGAAAGCGAAATCTTGGAAACAAGGAAGCCCACCACTCACAACTATAAATATGGAAGTGTTTTTGCTCTTAGCCTTCCACAACCTACAAGGTTTACACCACAACAGTTTGAAGAAAAAAGAGAAAGAGGGCTTTGTTATATTTGTGATAGCAAATACATTAAAGGTCATAAGTGTGTTGACAAGAAATTATTTTACATAGATTGTGAAGAGGAGGAAGAAAATGATCAAGAAACATCAAAAGAAGAGGATATACACCAGGAACCAACCCTAGAGAAAGAAGAAATGAATTTGAACATATCTTGTAAAGCATTGGCAAGAATTACCACTCCTCAAACTCTTAAGGTAGAAGGACATATCAAGAAGAAAAAGGTTCAAGAAGTGAAATACCACATCGAGAAAGAAGAAATGAATCCTACCATATCTTGTAATGCATTGGCCGGGATCACCACTCCTCAAACTATCAAGATAGGACATATCAAGAAGAAAAAGGTAATAGTGTTGATTGATTCAGGTAGTACCCATAATTTTATTCATTGTAAGATAGCCAAGGAATTGAATTGCTTCCTATACCCAACACCAAGTGTCAAGTGATGGTTGCAAGTGGAGGAATCATAAATTGCTCTGGAAAGTGCCATAATATCAAGCTATCCATGGGAGAGTATGTATTGAATAGCCCAATGCTTTCCATTCCAATGTGTGGTGTTGATGTTGTACTAGGAGTCCAATGGCTACAATCTTTGGGTACAATAGCATTTAATTTTCAAGAACTTCTCATGAAATTTTGTGCGGAAAGAAAGGAAGTTGAATTAAGGGGTATTGCAAGGAAACCGGGACAGATAATCAGCTCTAACGGTATGACAAAGCTTCTAAAGAAGGAACAACGAGGTGTAATTGCACAATTATGTTCGCTAGAGGTTCCCACATCAAAATCATCTATTTCTCAAGATCTCCAAAAAGACTTGGACAATCATTCCAAGGTATTTGAGACTTCAAAAGGCCTCCCACCTATTCATGACCATGATCATGCTATTCATTTGATTCCAGGAAGTGTTCCTCCAAACATCAGGGCGTATACATATCCCTATGCCCAAAAGAGTGAAATTGAACGTATGGTTGCAGAAATGCTAGAGGCTGGTATAATTCAACCGAGTCAAAGTTCTTTCTCTGCTCTAGTAGTATTGGTGCACAAGAAGGATGGATCATGGCACGTGTCCGGATTATAGGGAGCTCAACAAGCTCACTAATAAAGATAAATTTCCCATTCTTGTCATTGATGAATTATTGGATGAATTGCATGGATCAATTTACTTCACCAAGTTGGAACTTCGTTCAGGATATCATCAAATCATAATGGAGATTGAAGACATTCCGAAAACAACATTTAGAACTCATGAGGGTCATTATGAATTTTTGGTCATGCCTTTTGGCCTTATCAATGCACCTTATACATTTCAAGGTTTGATGAATTCCATTTTCAAACCTTTCCTTAGAAAATTTGTGTTAGTATTTTTTGATGATATACTAATCTACAACAAGTCTTGGAAGGATCATGTTCAACATGTTGACAGGGTGCTCAAACTATTGGAGGATAAACAATTATATGCACAAAGCTCCAAATGTTTCTTTGGAGTACAAGAGGTGGAATATCTGGGTCATATTGTATCTCATGAAGGTATTATGGTAGACCCTAGCAAAATTAAAGCCATTAAGGAATGGAAAATCCTCACATCCATAAAGCATCTGCGAGGATTTTTCGAGTTGACAGGGGATTATCGCAAGTTTATTAAGAATTATGGGAGAATAACAGCACTTCTAACAACATTATTGAAGAAAGATGCATTTTCATGGATTCCAGAAGCAACAAAGGCCTTCGAAGATCTTAAAGAAGCAATGTGCCAAACACCAGTCTTAGCTACACCGGACTTCACAAAAACCTTTATTGTGGAATGTGATGTTTCAGGAAATGATATTGGTGCTGTTTTAATGCAAGATGAAAGACCCATTGTTTTCGAAAGTCGTCCGATCAAAGGAAAGTATTTACACAAAGCTATTTATGAAAAGGAAATGTTGGCAATACTACATGCACTTAAGAAATGGTGACTCTATCCATTGGGAAGACACTTCAAGGTAAAAACGGATCATGATAGTCTTAAATACTTTTTAGAACAAATATTATCCTCTGAAGAGCAGCAAAAATGGGTCACAAAGATGTTGGGTTATGACTTTGAAATCATCTACAAAAAAGGGAAGCAAAATGTTGCTGCAGATGCACTCTCAAGAAAGGATGAGGATGTGGAAGCATTGTTTTGTGTTATTTCTATTATCCAACCAGATTGGATAAATGAAGTACGAGATGAATGGAAGAATGATGAAGAAGTGTGGCCACTCATTCAAAAGTTGCAGAAGATCCCAATTCAAATAATATTGCCAGAATTTGACGAGGAAGGAAAAATCATATTGGAACTTGAGGCAGTCACCGAAAGAAGAAATCGATAGCTACGAAATTGATCAATTTCAGAGTATCTCATCAAGTGGAAGAACTTACCCGCTAAAGATTCCACATGGGAGGATGAAAATTTTATATAGAATCATCTAGAACTATTCAAGTGTTGAGGACAATACTTTTTGAAGGAGAGGGGCATGTTAGGTCCCTATAATACTAGTGTAACCCTTTATTGTTATCAGTACAAGCCTACTATTGTTATTGTTGTGCCCTTACATTATTATTGTTATGTCGGCTCTGATTATATTATGACCCCATAGACTCCTATATATAAAAAGGAGGTCTTGTCATTTGTACCATCCAAGAATTGTTCAGTTGTGTAATGTAAAGGAGGTTGCCCCCTCGAAGAGGCTTATTTCTAAGGCGTTTATCTATCTTTTTGTGAGCTGGTTTCATATCATATTTTTTGTAAACAATATATGACAATTTAAGTTTGAAGTTGGCAATTATAACTTATTGGTAATGAATTATGAATATGATGCTTCGTGAAAGTTGAAATGTTTTATTTCATGTTTAATATTCTTTGTTATAGTTTGGTAATGGTTACAAGTAAAACTTTAGCGATTACAAATGTTATATATTGAATTTTGAAACTTTGAAACTTAATATTGATGAATCATGAGAATCGATATGTTGTAACTTGTAACTTATGGACCTGTGGTTGATGAAGATTATAACTACTAGATGATTGATATTATATGGTTTAATCCATGTTTTTATCCTTTTTATAACTAATTCATCATTCTACATGATTTTGTTGACGCATGTGCATCAAATATATAAAAAATATATACTATATAAAATCCGCTCCTGACTTGGAAGCTTTTGAAAATTGTCGCTCCAAGATCCTACTTCTGCTACTGCTTCCAAGCAACCTTTTGCTATGACCATGGGTTCCTATACTAAGACATAAAACAAGTTGGAAGGTGCTACAAACTTGAGGGCATGGAAGACAAGGATTGATCTCATTCTTGTAGTGTATGATGTTTTGGATTATGTGAAGGGCAAGGTTCTAGAACCACAAGATAATGTAGGAAAAGCAAGATATAAGAAGAATGAAATCACAACCATGAGGACTATTGTTGAATCCATTAGAGATCATCTATTTCCATATGTTTCAGGTTTGGAATCTTCAAAGATGTATGATGCCCTAGTGGGATTGTATACCATCCAAAACATTGGTCAGACAATGAGTTATTTCATGTGGACCTCTCAATTGAGAGATCAACTTCAAGCTATTGGTGAAGTTATTTTTGATACATAACTTGTGACTACAACACTTGATGGTTTTCCTAACTCATGGGATTCGTTTGATTCTAGTATTTGTGGCAGAAAGGATATTCCAAGTTTTGAGCAACTATGGACCTCATGTACTCAAGAGGAGTCTAGACTTGTTTCAAGGGGGAAGATTCCAAGACCTCAAGATGGTGATTCTCAAGCATTTGCAACCCACTCTAAGAATGGCAGAGGAAGGATAAATTTTCGAAGGTTTCAAAAGAATGCAGGAAGAAGATCCACTCTAGGAAGAAGACCTCCTCCCTCTCAAGGAATGAAGGATATGTTGAAGATTCAATATTTTCGTTGCCACATGTATGGCCACTATGAAGACAAGTGTCCTAAAGGAAATAATAATAATAGGAAGAGGACAGACAAGTAATAGGCTTCAACAATAAATAGTGATGATGATGAGCATCCACAATAGAAGAAATCCAAGAATGACATTACAAAAGCATTAGTAGTTGATGATAAGGACAAGGACATGTTTTACTAGGCTGATAAGTTTGCAAATAGATTTTAGTGTTTTCTGCAAGTAGGCGAGGAGCAAGGAGGAGTTGACAATTCCCTACAATCCTCAAAAGATAAGTACTCTATATCTGTCTTCTTTGATTATTATAAATTTAATTTTTAAGTCAACTTCTTGTCTTTGTTTCTTTTGTTGGGTTATAATTGTTTCTTCCATGGCCTCCTAGTGAGGGTTGTAGGTACATCGTAAGTGCTGCAAAGACTCTGGCAGTAGATGAAAGCATTGGGAATAACGAAGCAACGCTTGTGATAAGAGGATTCTCCCAGAATGATCCGTGTTCAAGAGGGAGAGATTGTACTGTCATCGTGCATTATGATTGGAAGAGCTCCTAGTTTAGAGGGCGTAGGTACGCTAGCAAGTTTGAAGAATGATGTATGGGAAATTGTGCCGAGACTTGAAGGAACGCTAGTGGTGAATTCCATGTGGATATACAAGATCAAACATGCAGTTGATGGCAACATAGACAAGTACAAAGCAAGATTTTTGGCTAGGGGGTTCTCCCAGAAAGAGAGAGAGGATTATGAGGACTCATTTGCTCCAATTGCTAGGTACACTTCCATTAGATCTATTATCTCTATTACTTCTATTGTAGGTTGAAAAGTACATTAGATGGATGTCAAAATCGTTTTCCTCAAGGAGTTTTGAGGAGGAAGTGTACATAGAACAACCTCAAGGCTTTGAGGTACATGAGAAGGAGACTCATGTTTGTAGACTGAAGAAAGCTTTGTATGGACTCAAGCAAGCACCTTGGGCATGGTACTCTCGAATTGATGGATATCTGATGAGTCTTGGATTGACCAAGAGTGATGCTGATCCAAACTTATACTATAAGGTTGTTGGAGGTGAGCTTGAGATTTTGCTACTATATGTTGAGTATTTATTTTTGACAGGATTGAAGAACCTCATTGTTTAGTGTAAGAGGGAGTTCATTTTTGAATTTGAGATGACAAATCTTGGTTTGATGCATTACTACTTGGGATTAGAAGTATGGCAAAAGCTGGGTGAGATCTTCCTTGGTCAAGGGAAGTACGTTGTTAAGATCCTTCAAAGATTTGGGATGATGGATTGCAAGTCCATGGACAGTCCCATGGTGACTAGTTGGAAGAAAATGCGAGACTCTGATTCAGACTTGGTAGATCCTTTATGTATCGTCAACTGATTGGATCATTGAATTATCTGGTTAACACCAGACCTGATATTTGCTATGCAATGAACACCTTGAGTCAGTTCTTGGTAGAGCCCAAGCATTTTCATTCGATTGCGTCTAAACATATATTGAGATATCTGCGTATCACTATCAATTATGGATTGAGATATGTCTTGGATGGTGATGTACAATTGTATAGATTTACAAAATCCAATTGGGTTGGAAGTACCGAGGACAAGAAAAGCATATCGCGATGTTGTTTCAGTTTAGGCTTTGCTATGATATCCTGGATTAGTAGGAAGCAGACCTCTGTTGCAGTCAACACGGCTAAAGTTGAGTATATTGCTGCTTGTTTGGTGAGTTGTGAAGCAGTACGAGTTCAGAAGCTACTCGCAAGATTGTTTGATCAAGTGATGGAATTGATTGTGATCTATTGTGGCAATCAAAGTTGTGTGAAGCTTTTTGAAAATTCAATGTTCCATGACAAGTCAAAGCACATCAAGATCAAGTATCACTACATCCAAAGCATTACTCTGAAGGGAGCAGTGAGGCTCCAATTCAACACTATTGATGAGCAAGTTTGTTGATATTTTCACAAATCCTTCATCTCAGATGAAGATTGTTTACTTCAATGATAGGCTTGGTGATCGAGAATCCCTCCTTCAGTGAGAGGGAATATTGACCATGTAGCATTAAGGGGTAGAGAATCTCCCTTTGTCATGAGTTTTGACCGGGCGCCATGGAGTTTGACTAGGGAGATTAGCCTAGTTAGCATCAAGGTCTGGATTGCTCCCCTAATCAAGGGTTATCTGACCATATTACCATGGGTTTTGGGTAGTGGATTGAGCTTGTGCCTTATAGCATTGGGTAGGTATTTTTACCATTCAATAACATGTGACGACATGTGGGGATGGTAAATGGGCCCCGAGTTTCACCATGGGTCATGTGGGTTGCTGACAAGACTACAAGTGATGACTTGGTAGATTGGTGACCCAAGGACTAGTGGGTAGCTAATTCCTCTATTGACGTTGATGCACGTATGCTTTCAATCTTTTCTTGGAATGGAGAAAATTTATTCAACAAATGTACATTTGTGGAAATCAAGGACAAGGCATCCCTAGCTAAGAGGGACTATTGAAATTTTTTAGTTGTGGTTGGTATATAATCCAACAAAAGCCAAAGGAAAACAGATTATTATTTTATTATTCATGTAGGCTCCAAAACTGTTAGGTTGGCCCCACTAGTTGAAGGGGTTTGACCCTTGGTCAAAACCCACTTGATGTGACAATATATATATTGACATATTGATCTCCTCACTTGGCATCAATTCAGATTGCACACAAGAGCAATTAGTCATTTGTTTATGCGCGTGAAGGAGCAGAAGAAGATTGAGGTTGACCACCAAAATCTGAAGTGAAGTTTGACTTGTTGACTAGTGTTGACTTTGGCATTTTTTGGGTTGCTTTGACTTTGAATCTTTGGTTATTGGGCCGAATCATTGGGCCTAAGTTGCATGAAACGCCGAAATGTTTCGGAGTTTCTAAAATAGGTACTCTTAGAAACGTCACCTCCGAAAAATGGAAACGTCGGCTGAAACGTTGTTTGAAACGCCATATATGTTTATATATATAAAAAGAAATTTATAAATAAGTGAATAACACATTATCTTGCAAGAAAAAAGAGAATAAGACCCATAGATGACAATTTAGAAGGAAAACCAAATCTATATTAACTCTCATAGATGATTACATAATGGTCGAGTTTCGGTCGAGTTTCAGAGTTTCGGGTACAGGTACGTCCCGAAACGTCGGGTTCCTAGAAGTTTCGTGCAACATAGCTTTGGGCATCTTTAATTGGAATGTTGATCGAATCTCTGGATAGAATTCTAGATGTTGACCCAACCTATTTGACCAATGTTCACCACAGGTCAACTGAGGTAGTTTTGCTGAATTTTTTTGAGGGAGTTGCAGGACTGAAATTCGACGTGTTTGACCACAACTGACCAAGAGTTGTGGAGGTTGAAATTTAGTCTGTTGACCAGATTGGAGTGGTTGAACAAAAGTTTGTTTTTTTTCTCTTCTTTGACCAGGTTTGACTTGGAAACTGGTGTGGTCAATTTGGTTATATTTTGACTGGAAAATTCAAATGTACATTTGATTGAATTGGACAATTTCTCCTAAGAAAAGATTGTTGGGTTTTTCTCTAGGTTGAGTTTTCCCAGGATAATTTTTTGAGTTTCTTGTGCATCTTTATTTTTACTGTAATCACTACTGCACTATTTCATTTATGGTTGAAATTTTCTAATGCATAATTGTTTAATGATCTAGAATTGTGCTAAAGAGATAAATTGTATCATTGGAAGTAATTATTTGGTAGAAAATTGTGCTTGGCTTAATTGCACGTTAAAATTTAACACTCCAGCTCCAAGAGATACTGCAAGGCAACAAACTCCACCTTATTGTTTGATCTGTAGCCAAGTGCATATCTATAACACATAAAATCGGATTGGCTGAAATAAAGGACTACACCTACTCCACAATGTGGATGATGCCCGACTGACTGCATTAAGAAAACCCCAGGGAAGCCATAATTGATCTATGACAATCAGATTCCTTTGTTTGGGAGGATTTCGGTCCGATTTGAATTCACTTGCCAGGGAAACCACCTTTGTTGTGCACACATCTTGGGGCATAGGCTTGTCTTGAAGTAGACAAAGGTTCCTTTCCCTCCATATGCTAGTGCGTAGTAGAGAGGGGAAGCCATTGAAGCCACGCATTGATTTATCAGTCCACCAGGCGTGGGAGGTGTCACATATGGAGGAACCAAGCCAATGAGCTTTAGGCTTGTATGAATTCCACAATATATCGCGAAACTTAATAAAGTAATTGCATTTCATAAAAAGATGAGCATGAGTTTCTTCCTGCTCTTTACATAGTGGGCTGATCCGGATTTAAACAGGAACGCAATAGATTACAGAGATAACTATAAATACAGAGATGCGATAACCATAAACAACGAGATGCAGCGGAAATAATACTTCATTTCATTAATGGAAAATACTGAAATATGCTTACAACCAGAATTGGAAATAAACGAGCTAGGGCGATGGTAGCTTATCTCTGAGAAGAGATGTGCGGCTACATGCCTCTGAACCGTTCCAAAAACTTGTGTTACAATGAGGCTCGAAGGCCTATTTATTGTTGAGAAACAATGGAAAACCCTTCACATTCCAAAACCAACCCCTAGAAGATGAAACGCCAAATTGTGGGCCCCGTTTTGGGTAAATTGGTACATCAATTTCCCGGAGTCGTAACTTTGGCATACGATCTCCGTTTGACGCGTACGATAGCTCATTAGAAAGATATATTCGAGCACTATCATTGTTGGAACGGGCAACTTGGGTCCATTCCGTGGACCCATGTTGCCCCCGGATTCCCCAAAAAACGTCGTTTAGGGCCTCAAAACGGCTCCGGAAGTTTAGGACCCGAAAACTACTAAAAATAGTAAGTTGTGCTACAATTAAGGAAACTGAAAAACTGAAAGAGACAGTTGCGGGGGTCCAAATGGGATAGGTGGGTGGCCACCAACATCCACCTGGATCATTCCTTCCCCCTTAGGAAGCAATGGTCCTCATTGCGTTGAGTTCCTCCATCTGTTGAACTTGTTCTGCACTTTCTGATGGGTCCAGTAATGGTGGGAAGCATGGTCGACAATGGTCCACATTGAACACTTGGTGCAGGCGAAGGAATGGAGAAATGTTGTGCTCCAAAGCATTGTTCCCCACAGGCTTGGTACTACTGCAAGGACCATGTTGGAGTCGTCTGAGCTTTTGATGGGCTCTTGTAAGGCGTTCTTTCTGCAGATGTAACCAAGCTTTGTCACCCACCTAAAACTTATGTGGTACCCCTGTGGGTGAGGAGAAGTTGTTCCTGTGTTCTGTCATGACCGTATCCCTTTACTGCTGCTGCTGCGTGGAGGAACCCTTTGCGGGGGTCATGGATGTAGCAACGATCTTCCCCTTTCTTTGGGAGTGAACCAGACAGAAAATAAATTTCCTAGTCTGTGATATGAGCTTGCTACCTTTCTTTGCAGTGATCAAAGAGGTGGCGGTAGGTGGGGCTACCTCTGGTATCCTGTATAATGAATTATTCAAATCAATAATGACAGCACGAGGCCTTGACTCATACACAACATGTCGCCTCCACAAGTATGGTTGGCCTAATAATACATCACAAACATCCAGAGGTGTAACATCACACAATACCTCGT
>APFE031164056.1:3088-16888 GCA_000404065.3 Pinus taeda
TTGAGAAGCCAAAACCTGTAAATTTCCAAAAAATTCCAAAATTACCCAAAATTCTCAGAAATTTTTGGGATTTGTGCTGTAGCTAATGCTAGTGAGTGCCATGATCTTTGAGGGATGCCTCCGCCAATATACGGAGTGGATTGGTCCTTTTCTTCCACCTAAGAGCCTCGGACCACCTTCTTTGGAACATTTTCATTCTAACCTTACATACCTGCATCCTTGCCCAATAGTGAGTCTTCATGTTTCTCAGCAGCTTCTTATCTTGATTGGCCTTAGAAGAGCTTTTTCAAGTGAGAATTATCCCAAATAAGCATAGATTCTCGATCTATGGTTCTCAAGTCACCGGGTCTCTTGCGAGCCAATTCTCGGTCTTCACGAATCTTTTGCAGCTCATATAATTTGTGCTCATCCTCCAGTTGTTTGTTTTGCTGCTCTAAATAATTAATAATCCACTTCGCCATCAATAATTTCGTTTGTAGCGACTGAATCTCGGTGCTTTGCTCTCGGATGATATCCTTGAGCTCTAGGCTAGGAGAACCGGCGTCAAGATCAATAACCGGATCGCCTGACAATCTCTCCTCGATCATGGGCTTCTTGCCCCTCTCTAGTACCTGTGCTGGTGAAGAAAGCGAGGCCCCTTCCACCTGATGTGGAGATAACACTCGCTGTGATGACGATGAAGGCGAGACCCCTTCCACCTGCTGTGGAGATAGTACTCACCTGGCTGCTGCAAATACGGCCCTTGGGCCTCTCTGTTAAGTGACCAAAGGAGTGGAACTAATATGTCGGGTGACGGGAGCATCAGGCTGCTGAGATGGTCCTCCCACCTCATGAATGACCTCCTGATGTGGCTGATGTGGCACTGTGAAAAACTCACAGGAGATGAACTCCTCCCATGAAATGCCCTACTGAGTCAACTGATATGAGACTATAAGCTGAATCAAACCATAATGGTATATGCTCCTATCCTGCTGAGCTGGGGTCTTCTTCTGCAACTTAGACACCATCCTCCGAATGTTTTGAAATAAGTAAATCGGGATGTTCATCATCCTCACTTGGGTGAAATGCATCAAAAGGCGAATATGATAGGAGTACACCTGCGTAAATCTGCCCTCACAAGTAAAATAACGCATAATAAGCCTCATGATGGGAGCATACTCACTCCGGAGAAATCTGAATGGAAAAACACCTGTCAAAAATTCTACAGATGCTGGCCGGACATATGGCTCAAAATGAAAAAAATCTAGCAATCTGCCCTTAGGCCACACTTCACCCACATTTGGTATCCCTGTAGCCTGTGAGATCACCTCAGGAGTCAATGTGAAGTTCACCCCTGCCAGAGTGACATGTCCATCACGGAGGTGCAAGACAAACAAGCGGGCCAACTCTCTATGATGCTGAATCCGAGAAATTCTCACACAGAAATCATAACAAGACATATACTAAAAACAACTCACTGCCATGGGGCAGGCCTGTAATTCTGCCAGATCGGTGGGCTCCTCTCGCTTATGATGTCCACCCTTATGAGGCCTCCTCTTCTCTGTAGATGATGAATGGTCATCACTTTTCTCATAAGGCTCGGCTTCTAACATGGTTTTTGGAGCAAAGTGGACAAAATGAAAGACAAATGGAACTGTTGTTTCTGCCTGCAAAAATGCTGAACTTTATGCTGTTTCAAGGGGAAAAACATGAGGGGAATGTTAGGGGAGGGAGTTTATTAATAAGGAATGGGAAAATATGAAAATAATCAGGGAACTTCAAGGGAGATTTAGCAAATGATCATGCTTATAGAGAGACATATTTATAAATAGGAAATCATTTGCAAAAATTATTGCATATGAAAAACATGCATGGAAATGAACATGGGAACATATGTACGTATTCAATAGGGAAATAGGGAATCAGATTTACCAACATTTTTGTTATTTACACATGCATATGGTAGAGGGGAATTAGGGTTTTCATTTTTGTAATTTGATACTTTGGGAGAGGGGTAGGGTTTTCATTCTTGTGTTTTAGGGATGGGAAGGGGATTTCTATTTCATTTATAAAATGATGATGGGGAAAGAAATGTACATATGAGTATAGGTAAAAGGGAAGGGAAGGAAACCAATTAAAGGAAAAAAGAGCTTGAAACACCATAAACCCTAGCACAGTTTGCTCATTAACATTGCAGCCATATAAGTCTATTCATTTGCAAGATTTGAGGTTAAAATCATAGCATGAGAGCTTACATCCATCACCAACCACAAAAATGATGTGTAAAGAGCCTACCTCGAACAAATTCGATGACTTGAAGGAAGATTGGGCAATCGTTTTGAAGTCTGCCACAAGACAGCTCAAAAGGTCTCGCAGGCCGCTCAAAAGGTCTCGCACCGCCCAGAAGGTCGCGCCAGTTATATGTTTGCACTGTGGAGGGGCGCTCAAAAGGTCTCGCACTGCCCAGAAGGTCGCACCGACCTCTCAAAAGGTCTCGCACTGCTCTGCTGCCCGAAATCGCTGCAATTATGCTCCTTTCACCTATCACTCTCTCAAACTCTCTCTTGCAAGCTTTCAAATGCACAATGAGAGTGAAAGGAGGGCACATATTCTTTTATAAACTTCATTTAAAAAAAAATTTCATCCATAAACCCACTTTATAAGGTTTCTTTTTGACACTTTTTAAAAACACTGATTTTGGTTTCCTTTATCCTGAATTTGACTTTTTGAGTGCTCTGACTTGATTCTTTTTGCAGGTAGATCATCTAAAGGACCTTGGCAAGGGGAGCAGGGTTGCAGTTTGTCTTTTTGAAAACTTTGAAATTTCATCATTTATTTACAAAACTGAGAAAATGACCTTGGGCTTTAAAAAAAGAGTTTTTAGATCCAAGGTAAAAATTGACTATACAAGATAAAAATATCGAAGAACCATGTTAACTAACCTCCCTTTGGCTTGATGAGTACTCATGGATTTTCAGAGACATGACCTTGCAGAGACAAATGACCAAAACCCTAGACCTATAAATTTGACAATAAGACACATCAAGAGAAGCTTGAAAAACTGTAATAACTGATATGACCTGATCCAGCAAAGCCAGGAGGGGCACAAAGACCAGCTCCTCCATCAGGTTTATGGCATGCCTAACGAGATGCAAAATTTGACACTGATGAGACACCTACTAATGCAAATGCAAAGAGCTTATTGATCACTGATGGAGGGCTTTCAAGACCGACACTAACAGGTATCATCAAAGAACCAATTAAGAAGCAGTAATGCTTTCCCTCAAGGGAGAACTTTCAGGATTAGTTAAGGAGGAGAATGCCAAACCAACTACCAACAATGGATAATTCTCAACAAGAAGGTTTCTAGATATTTGCACCACCTACTCTCAGGTACCAAACTATCTTTCTTGGTGTGTGTTATTCTTGCAACAATTTTGGGCGCAAAGTTGTAAATTGTAGTGTTTACGCTAAATATGGAAGTAATTATGGAATATACTCTCAGATAAATTATTTCAAAAGGCCTCGTGAAGACTATAATCGAAACTACAACAAATTTGGATCATTGAGCAATGAAGTAGAATGCTACAAGTGTAACAGCTTTGGACATAGAGCAAAAGATTACAAGTTGATCACTCCTCCAAAAGAGCCAAATCAAAGTTTCAACATCCCTCCAAAATTTTGGGAAAAGAGAGCTAAAACCTGTGGTCTTTCTCGTAATATCAAAGTAAGAAAAGTGAATGGTATGTTGATAATGGTTGTGCAAAGCACATGACAAGGGATAAAGGCAAGTTTGTAACCTTGCGAAAAGAAAAAGACGGATTAGTTTCATTTGGAAATGATGGTTCATCCAAAATTTTAGGTAAACATAGAGTCACAACCTAGTAAGTTTAAGTCATATGTGTGATTAAGGAAACATGTTTCTATTCGAATCCAAGAAATGTGAAATAAGGAGGAAATTAGGAAAATTAGTGGATATAGCTTCAAGGTCTCCAAATAACATATGTATTGATTGAAATTGGAAAGGAAGTTGTTGTTTGGGGAAGGACGATGAAATTTTCTCTTGGCACGGGAGAATGGGTCACATACACTTTGATAACCTTGTCAAAATCAACAAAAAGGAAGCAGTCAAAGAGATGCCAGAAATTCCAAAACCAGCAAGCTCCATGTGTAAGAATTGTCGGCATGGAAAGCATATAAGGGTTGTGTTTAAGACCAAGGAACATTCTAACTCAAAGCCATTGGAGTTGGTACAGTTTGACTTATGTTGACTAATGAGATATAAAGGATTAAAGGGTGAATAATATTTCATGTTAATTATTGATGATTAAACCAAAATGATAGTTGTGATCTTTCTAAAGAAAAAGTCAAAATCATTTGAATTCTTCAAGATTTACAAAGAGATGGATGAAAATGGAATTGACTTGAAAATCAAATGCTTGAGATTAGACAATGGAGGAGAATTCACATCAAAATAATTTGAACACTACTGTGAAGAGAAAGGTATAAAGAAACAATTCTGAGTAGCCAAGACTCCTCAGCAAAATGGAGTCATTGAAGGAAGAACATATATATAGAAGAAATGGCTAGGCCCATGTTGAACGATTCCAAATTAAGTGACATATTTTGGGTTTAGGAAGTGTAGACAATTGTTGATATTCTAAGCAAAGGAATGCTCATAAGAAACAACAAAAAAACCCCATATGAACTATGGAAGGGAAGACCAGCAAATGTCAAGCACTTTAAATTCTTCGAAAGTAAATGCTACATAGTGAGGGAAGACAAGAAGATTGGAAAATTAGACTCTCAGGTAGATGAAGTTACAATTGTTGGGTATTCAAGAAAAATCAAGGCATATAAATGTTATAATTTGAGACTCAACAAGATAGTGGAGAGCATTAACATAACTATTGATGAAGTTTGTGGGGTCAAAGACCAAACAGGAACGCACATCTTTAATGAAGTAAGAAACATAATAATTTTGGCAAGAAAAAAGAATAAAGGAAGAACCTAATGTCAATCAAGAAGAAACTAATCATAAAAATCCTTAGGCACCTTCCAAAACACCTAAATGATGTATCATAAGAATCACCCGTTGTAGCAAATTATTGGATATATTGATGTAGATATTCAAACTGGAATAATATGGATGCAAAATCAAAGACATCTTGCATTTCTATATACAATTGAGCCTAGCATCTTTGAAGAATCTAGCCATGATGAACATTGGATCAAAGTCATGGAAGAAGAATTAAATCAAATTAAAAATAATGAAACATGGGAATTTGTTCCAATACCAAGGGACAAAAATGTCGTTGGCACAAAATGGGTCTTTAGAAACAAGTTAAAAAAAGATAGACGGGTAACCAGGAACAAAGCAAGATTGGTTTGTAAAGGATATGTGCAAGTTGAAGGGATAGATTTCGAAAAGATGTTTGCACCAGTCATATGCATGCTTGAGAAGGATTAAGATGTATCAGATGGACGTCAAATCTTCCTTTCTAAATGTAGAATTAGAAGAAAAATTCTACATAGAGTATCCTTGATTTGATAATCAGCCTATGAGTGACCTCAGTTAAAGATTAATTAAATGAAGGTATTACAGACTCATATGTTGGTGTGTGTGTCTATGTTATTTAAGCAACGAATTGATCAGATTGCAAATATATAGACACTTGAAGGGGGAAACAACAGAGAAACTCAGTAGGCAAATACAAGGACACAAGAATTTAATAAGGAGTTCCCCTATCCTCCAAGGCTACATCTTCGGTCCAGCTCTCAGTGGTGGCCTTCTTTTATTGTGTCTTGAAGCAGAGAATTACAATGAAGGAGCTCAATATGAGTCTCCTGAAACAGATTGGCTTGGTAGGGTGGTTCTTGGATTCCCTAAGCCACTGGAGTACACAGAATCTCTTCCCTACCAGCTCTTTGACCTCTCTAGGCTGGCAGATCCTCTCAGGGATGGCTTGAATCTCTCAAGCTCTCTGGTGCTCGACGTTGCCTTTGGTCAGCTCGGCCCTCTATCTTCTTTCTGCTTTTTGCTTCACTGGTTTTTCTCTTCTCTGTCTTCTGTCTTCGTTGTTCTGTCTTTTGGTTCCTAACTCTCTCTGTGTGTGTTCTATTCTCTATTCATGGCTTAAAACCATTTGAGATCATGGCAGTTCGTTTCCTCTTCCACCTCCATCGATTCACCTACTTGCAGCTGCGGTTGGAGTTCCCTGTACTTGGTGTCATCATCAGACTCACAACGATGGCCACTTGTCCTCCTATGAACTGCGCCAGCTTGCCTCGTCAGTTTGTTTCTTTAGTTACATTATGGAATGATTTGTTTGCCATTGTGGTAGTCAATTCGAACTTCAAATTGTTCTAAATCACAGCTTATTCCCTCGTAAATTATGTTTTCTCCATCGGGTGTGATCTCAGTCGTTAGATTTGGAGCCCCCAGATCCGACACCATTCTCTCGTCCCGCACGATTGACTAGCTCGACCGTTAGCGCAATGAGCGACGGTTTCCTCTCTCCTCCACTACCACGCATCAGGCACTGAGTGGAATTGCTCCTTTTCCTTCAAAACTTCTTACTGCCCATGGACGCCCCTGATCAATACTGCCGATTTTGGAGCGGGTCCTACTGTTATCTCTTAGCCTTTTATCCCATAGTTCTCCTAGCTCTCATGCGACCGAGCACTCAGGGCTTCTCCATTTTGAGATTTTCCCCCCAGCGATGCTGATAAAAGACTGCCTCCGTTTCCTAATCTGGGCCTCCCAGGGGCTAACTTTTCCTCCCGCGCAGTCTCCATGGGCCTCGGTCAATGCGCTTTGACCGAGGTCCTCGTCGTTCCACGTTGGTTTCCATTGCCACTATTTTAGAGGTGTTTTTGATCGTTGTTTTAAATTCTTTCAAGTCTGTCCCGACCTAGTACAGCCATGGCTCTGTTTAATCATTCTTTATGGATCCAATTCGGATCACGACCTTCCCACTAAAAATCTTTTGGACCACCAAAAGTTGGTTTTCTTTCAAGCATCGACTAAGTGAGGGTACTGTTGTTTCACTTGCCCAATCTCAATCCACTTTGCACTGCTCGGCTTCGAACCTTTGAGTCCAATTCTGAGGTACTCAACATCTCCTCTATGCATCGTCCTTACCTTCCTGTCCAAGACTATGTCTTCCTGCAATTCATTCAGATATTCAAGTAGCAGGTCATAAATAGAAGGAAATTGACTTTGCTCTTCAGGATCCTCAATCATTGAAGGTTCAAACAATCTTAAGCAATCTACATTTACGACTGAGTAGATGTGCATGTAAGCTGGTAGATCAAGGCGAAAAGCATTTTCACCAATCTTCTCAAGTATCCTAAAAGGTCCATACTTGATAGGCTTTAGCTTTTTACCTTCACCTTGCATCCTGTCCTTGCTAATATACATCCAGACTTGGTCTCCAACTTGAAAACTATGCTCCATCAAATGCTTGTCATGCCTTGCCTTGTATTTGGCTTGGCTCTTTTCTAGTTGTTCCTATACTGCCTGGTGGATCTCCTGGATCTATTCAATGAACCTAGTTGCCTTGTCCACATCACTATGTCCATCAACCGTGGTATCTTTACCAAAGACAAAATCTAAAGGAGACCTTGGTATGAAACCAAAACAGGTTTCAAAAGGAGATCTCTATGTATAAGAGTGTTTTGCTCTATTGTAAGCATGATGCACATAACACAAATGTTAATCCCAAAGCTTAGGATGTTTGCTGCAATATCATCTGAGTAACTGGATCATTGTCCTGTTAACTACTTCTGTCTGGCCATCGGTTTGTGGATGAAAAGCTGTGATTTTCTTCAGTTGGGTGTCCATTAGTTCCCATAGACTTGACCAAAACTTCCCCACAAATCGGGTGTCTCGATCAGATACAATAGAAGTGGGTAATCAAAAATGAACCCATACATGTTCAAAGAATAGTTTTGCGGTTTGTTTAGCTATAATTTATTTATTACAAGGTATCAAAATACACATTTTGTTGAACCTATCCACAACCACATATAGATAATCATGAACTTTTCTAGACTTAGGCAGTCCTCCAACAAAATCCATGGAAATACTTTCCCAAGGGTGAGAAGGAACTGGTAATGGAGTGTACAAGCCTAGTTTTCTATTGTTGGTCTTGCTTTTAGCACACATAGTACACCCTCTTACATATCTAGAAACTGTCTCATTCATTTTCGGCCAATCGAAAAATCTTTGCAGCTGTGCAACTGTTTTACTTTCCCCAAAGTGACCTGATATTAGAGAAGTGTGTGCTTCTCTAACTATCTTTATTCTCTCTGTTTGTGGAATGCAGAGTTTCCCACAATGATATAAGAGTAAGCCCTTCACATGATAATCCAATTCTTCTACTCTCTTGCCTCGACTGAAGGTTTCATATACATTTTAAAAATCTATATCTTGAGCATATTGTTCAATGTAGCTTTCATGTAGTACAAAATTATGCTTAAGTATAGTAGATGCATTTATAATGGGTCTAGATAACATGTATGCAACTTTGTTATGTATGCCCTTTTTATATTTGATGACGAAATGAAACTGTTGTAGAAAACCCATCCATTTGTAGTGTCTTGATTGCTGCAATTTAGTTTGGGAGTGCAGATATTGAAGTGTTTGATGATCAGTATGTATTACTGTCTCTTTTCCCATTAAGTAATGTTTCCACTTTTTCACACTCTGAACTAATGCATACAATTCTTTATCATATGTAGGATAGTTAACTAATGCAGGATTAAAAGTATCAGAATGATAACATATGGGTTTATCGTGTTGTGTCAACACAAATCCCATGGCATAGTCACTGGCATCTGTTTGGATCTCAAACGGTCTTTGTAGATGAGGCAGTGCTAGTACAGGTGTTGTACTAATTTTTTCTTTCAAGGTGTCGAAGGCTTTTTGATGTTTGCCTCCCCACTGAAACACCTTGTTCAATCCTGTCAAAGCATGTAAGGGAGCTACAATTGAGAAAAAAATAGAAATGGACTTCCTCCAATATTGTGCTACTCCTAAGAAGCTTCTCACTTCTGTAGTACACTTGGGTTTAGACCAGTTTACAATGAATGCCACTTTAGAGGGATGTATTATCAATTCACCGCCCCCTACTATATGACTCAAATAATTTAGAGATGTTTTGCCAAATTCACATTTTGAGAGTTTAACATAATTTTTTTCTCTTTTCAAAACATCTAATGTCTGCTTAACATGCTTTAAGTGTTCTTCCCACATTTTACTAAAAATCATAATGTCATCCAGATACACAATAACAAAATCATCAAGAAAAGGCCTAAGTACATCATTCATTAATCTCATGAAAGTAGCAGGGGTCAAGCCAAAATGCATAACCAGCCACTCATACAATCCATGCTTTGTTTTGAAGGCAGTCTTCCATGCATCTTTCTCTGCAACTCTGACCTGATGGTATCCACTGTGCAATTCTAGCTTGGTGAAATAAACAACTTCCTTTAATTGATCTAAAAGATTATCTATGCAAGGGGATAATGATTTTTTATTGTTATATTATTCAGTTCTCGGTAGTCAATGCACATTCTCCATGAGCCATCTTTCTTTCTCACCAAATGATTGGTGACCCACATGGTTATGTGCTAGGCCTGATGAATCCCTTCTCGAGCAACTACTGCACCTGCTTCTTGATTTCAGCATTCTCTAAAGCAGACAACATGTGCATTCCAATGTTAGGCAATGGAACATCTTGTTGCAAAATAATATCATGTACTATTTCTTTCTTCGGTGGCAGAACTTTAGGTTCCTAAAACAAGACGTCATACTCTAAAACAATATTTTCTATATCAGCTTGCTGCTTAGCATTACAACCCTCAAATACATTGGTTTTATTAGGTTTCTTTTCCTTTACAACCATTAGTAAGAATTGTTTGCATGAATTTATCATTATTTTCATCTACCCGAAATTTATGAGAGTATACTTATTCTTGAGCTTGTGAGCTCTCAAAAAGTATTCAATTCCATCTTTAACAAGTAGATATTTGTTCTCAGCTCTATAGAAAATAGCTTTTCTATCATACAAGTAAGGACTTCCTAAAACAATTCCACATATATCCAAAGGAATTATGTCTAAATCAACCTCATCTACAAATGCTAACCCAAAAGAAAACTTGAGTTTGCACTGTCTAGTCACTTGTAGTTGTGCTTTATCATTCAACCATCCTAATGGGTATAGTTTCTTATGAGGTGTAGTTGCTAATCCCAATTTCTTTACAATTGCTTCAGAAATCAGATTTACTTGTGACCCACTATCAAACAAAGTATCAATCTTTTGATGTTTGGAAATAACTCAAATATGGAAAAGCTCATGTTTTTTTCTCTCATGTTCTTCATCAATAATAGTTTGAGCAGAATTACTAGTAAATGCTTCAGAATCCTTACCTTTTATACTTGTGGCTGCAATGATTGTTTCATCTCCCGAGTCTGACCCCAAGTCTTTCTGAATAGCTGCAATAGTGTTCTTCTTCTTGCCCTTGGAATTCTTAGGTCTCAGCTCTGGATGCAGTTACCAACAGTTCTCATCATCATGCCCCTCCTTTTTACAATAAGTGCATGAAGCTTTGCTTTTCTGTGTAGTGTTAGCCTTCCTTGCTTTCCATTTTTGCTTTCTTTTCTCCTTGCTATTGCTTGCAGTGGGTTGGGATGGTCCCCCAACTTCTGGATTTCCATTATTTCCTCTAGCTTCTAGATGAGTAACTTGTACAGATACCTCATCTATACTAGTGGGATTAAACATGAGGATGGTATGCCTCAAGTAGCTGTGTAGACCACCAATGTACTTCAAAAGAGTCTCTGGTGAGTCTAATGAGATCCATAGAATCAATGCTCTCTTTCTAAATTCTTGAGTGTACCCTTGCACACTTTTCCCTTTCAACTACCGAAGAGTTTGCCAACTCATCATAGCTTGTTGCATGTAGGCCAATGGATAGAACTGCTTCTTGATTGCAGAAACAAAGTCACTCCAGACAGAGATAGTCTTCCCATGTCTTTTCATGTCATCTTGGGTTTTGCCTTCCCACCAAACCAAGGCAGTGCCTCCTAGGCATAGGCTTGCTAGCTAAATTTTTCTCTTGTCTGAGTCGATGTTTTGCACTCTATAATACACATCAATTTGTCTAATCCAATTGTCCAACTTTTCAGCATTTAGCTCTCCATCATATATAGGCAAGTCTAACATCTAGCTTGATCAGAGATGCTTTCTTATTATGCACAGGCCTATTAGGAGGTGTGAGAAAGCTTTCCTCTTTCTTTTTTCCTTTTGAGTGGTCATGGGAATGAGACTCATATTCTTCTTTATCTTGTTTAGAACCTGATAAATCTTCATCCTTATGCTTTCTAAAGTCCCTATACATTTCTTCTACCATAGACTTTATAGCTAGGAAACTCTCTATGAATTGAGGGTCTGGCCCCATAGAACCTTCCTTTGACATTGTCTTCCGAGGATAGACTCTCCCATTTTCAGCATTAGTTTTGACCAACTCTCCTTCTCCTAATTTGAGCTTTGATCTAGTGAGATTTCAATAGCTAAACCAACACAAGCTTGTCTAACCTTACAGCCTAGGGCTTTGATACCACTTGATCTGATAATCACCCTATGAGTGACATTGGTTAAAGATTTATTAAATGAAGGTATTACAGACTCATATGTTGGTGTGCGTGTCTATGTAATTTAAGCAATGGATCGATAAGATTACAAATACACAGACACTTGAAAGGGATAACAATAGAGAAACACAATAAGTAAATACAAGGACACAAGAATTTAATAAGGAGTTCACCCTATCCACCAGGGCTACATCTCTGGTCCAGATCTCAGTGATGGCATTCTTTTATTGTGTCTTGAAGCAGAGAATTACAATGAAGGAGCTCAATATGAGTCTCTTGAAACAGATTGGCTTAGCAGGGTGGTTCTTGGATTCCCCAAGCCACTGGAGTACATAGACTCTCTTCCCTACCAGCTCTTTGACCTCTCTGGGTTGACAAATCCTCTCAGGGATGGCTTGAATCTCTGAAGCTCTGTGGTGCTCGACGCTACCTTTGGTCAATGTTATCGGGAATAGTGTCCACTCGAATGCTGCTATTCCCACTAAGACTGGTAGCTATCTTAGAAACAAACAAGTAAAGTCTACTTTTGTTTTCCTTTATGAAAATAGACAAGAGGGGAACCAAGGGAGACCAACCTTAGTCTTGCGCCTGATTTCCTCTCCTTCCTAATAGAGCTTTGCCACTTCTTCTTCATCTACCCAAATTCAAAGAGCACCTGTGGAATCACAGCAACATACTACTATCGAAGAACAAAGATCTATATTCATAAATAACATAGGACCAGATGTGCGTTAACCATACAAATGCATATATAAACAAGTACACAAGAATATGGAGGAAAACTTTAATAGCTTTATTAATATGAAAAGTAGCAAGAGGATTACAACCATATGTTCTGACCCAACATCATCCTCCAGCTATAAAGCCCTTCTTCACCTCAAGTAAAGCTTAGGTCACCCAACACTATGAATGTACACCAGAAAACCAACAACACTTCTCTATAAGATACAAAATTCCAGCCTCTGGATCTCTGTGATGAGGGATCCATATATAGATGATTATAGGGAAGTGAGTCATCTTTTGGGATCTTTATTAGTGCCCTCTCTCTAATAGTTCCTGCTTCCACTTGGAGAATGATGATCTCTTACTCATCCCTGGTTGAAAACAGAGAGGCAAGTGTCAGAGGGGAAGCTTCTGGAAGATTCCATGATCTTCCACCTCGCATTTTGTCCCTGCCATTTGTCCATTCCCGACCATCGCACCCTACAGAGGAGCAATTCAGTATGCATCACACCTTTTACACTGGGAAGGTGATATGCATCGCCCCCTCTGCACTGAGCTTTCAGTATGGTCCAGTTTTGACCATTTATGAGCAATTTTCAGTGGAGAACTTCTGGGAGATGACGTAATCAACTAACCTTGTTCCTTTAGGCAGTGAAGCAACACTTTTAGGGACTTAGGAGCCCTCAATTTATGGACATTTATGATTGGGCTTGAAGTGCCCAAAAATGTCTATAACAGTTGCCCCCTAAAGCATGAGGTCGTTAATCTTTTTGATGTTGGGTGAAATAATTTACTATGAGGATCCGAAGTTTTTTCGAGCTGGAAGGCGACCTGTAATAAGATACAATACAATACATTATTTTGACAACATTTTTTCATGATCTAGCTGAGGCGGGATATCCCATGCTCAGCTTTATAAATTCATTTTCATGTACATAGGACAGACAATCGTCTGTGTGGCAGACTGATGATATGGACTCATCATCCTTTGATTTGGATGATCATATGTTCGGCAATGATGTACACTCGATGTATTTATATTCCTGAATATATCACAGCATGGATGGATGAAAATAGATGCGGGGTCTTCAAAACTTGTTCAATCTTCACTCACAATACAAGTCGATCCATGTGAAAAATGTTCTAGAGTCGAACATGGAAAGACATCTCTTGATTACTAGCCAATGATGTAAGTTGTTAACAGGTGTGAGAGGAATCACCAATAATGACAATGACCCTCAAGGTACTATAGTACAATTCACGTGGTGTGAAAAAGGACTTGGCATCGAACACCATGTAAAATCCCTCGGTCGAAGGCCATTGATGTAAACCTGTCGTCGAAAGTGAGAAACTTGCCATTGAGGCATGCAAGCTTCAAAGTACTGAAAGGGTTGTTCCTAAGTCAACTTCTTGGATAATGAGCTGATGTCGACAAGAAG